>SNQJ01S0139036.1:16781-29570 GCA_010110895.2 Picea sitchensis | reverse complement strand
TGATGTTAGGAGGAACACTCCCAGGAATTAGGTGAATATCATGATCATGATTTCGAGTGGGTAGAAGACCTTTGGGAATATCTTCAAATACTTTGGAATGCTTATCAATGATCCCTTGGAGATCTAGGGGAATCGATGGCTTAGATGTTTGAACATCTAGTGAGAATAGTTGTGCAATTACACCTTGATTCCCCTTTTTCAATAATTTTGTCATTCCATTGGAGATTATCACCTTACCGAGTTTCCCTGTGATACCTCTTAACTCAATTTCTTTTCCTTCCAATAAAAATTTCATGAAAAATTCTTGAAAATTAAAATCCATTGTTCCTAATGATTGTAACCATTGGATTCCTAGCACGACATCAACACCACCCATCGGTATAGAAATCATTAGACAATTCATTACATATTCCCCCATAGTAAGATTCATCTTATTTCATTCTACTAAGAAATTGATAGTTCCTCCATCTGCAATCATTACTTGAAACTCTGGTGCTGGATATACAAAGCAATTGAGAGATTTGGCTAATTTATAGTGAATGAAATTATGAGTACTACCGGAATCAATTAGGACTATTACCTTTTTCTTTTTGATATATCCTTCAATCTTGAGGGTTTGAGGAGTGTTAATTCTAGCCAATGCATTACATGATATCATGGGTGTCAACTCTTCAGAAGAAATCACATCTACCTTTTCATCTTGAGATGGTTCTTGTTCTTGTTCTTGTTCTTCTTCCTCTTCACAATATATTTAGAATAATTTCTTCTCACCACACTTATGTCCCTTATTGTACTTGCTGTCACAATTAAAGCATAAACCTTTTTCTTTTCTTTCCTCCAATTGTTGAGGTGTCAACCTGGTAGGTTGAGGTGTTTTAGAATAAGGAACATTATTCTCTCAATAGATGTTAGGAGTGGTCCTTCTAGTAGCCCTAGCCATATTTTTACTTTCAACATTTCTTGCCACCCTAAATGCATTCTCCAATGATTTGGGTTCCCAAAGACGAACCTCATGTTGAATGTTATCCCATAAAGTTCCTATGAATACATCAATCAAGTGCTCATATGGAATATATGTTACCTTTATATTCAATCTTTGGAAGTTCTCAATGTGCTCTGTAACTAAACCCTTTTGCTTGAGATTTATCAATTGGCTAAAGAAGTTATTGTTCCTTGTATCCTCATAGTGTTTTATCATTTATTCTATGAAAATTGTCCAAGTGATGAGTGATTTTTGAGAACAAAGCCATCGATACCACAAAAATTGATTAGGTTCTAAATATAAATAAGTAATCTGTACCTTTTGTATATGTGGCACATTATGCAGATCAAAAAAATGCTCCATCTGAAGTATCCATGTTATTGGGTCTTTGCCATCAAACTTCCTCATATCGATCTTAGGAAAGTAGTTGGTATTCAACCCAAAGTTAGAGTTTCTACACTCTTGATTCATCTTCCTTGTGTCCTCATCATGAATTTCATGGGATACATTTTCACTTTTAGGTGTCCTCTCTATTAGGAAATTTTTCAATCCTTCCATGATCTCCCCTTTTAAACCATCCATCTTAGTATCCAACTTAGCTTACATTGAATCCATCATCTCTTGTAGTCATCTTTGGTTACTGTCTTCTTTTGTAAATCGTTTATGTCCCTATGCATTTCTTCACCTTCATCAAGAGACCAAGTAGGATTGTCTGGAGGCTTATTTGGTGTAGAAGTTCCCTTTTTTGGTGGAATGTTGACCAAGTATCACTTTAAACCTTGATTTTGAGGTGGTTCTGCTAGACAATACTCCTTTTATTGTATCTCCACAATTTTGGCCCTTCTGGGTATGAAATTTTTATTTTTTTAGTTCTCTGATATTTCTTCTCTGGAATTCCATAGGTCTGATCAAAATTAGATGTGAGAAGTGGAATTTACATTAACTTCCCCACAACTTGTTGATTTTTGGTCTTTCTAGGAGATCTCACTTGTATAGCATTCCCCGCACAAAATAATTTATATAAGTTTCTGAAATATGTACCAGAGATACCACAGACTATCCATTATCCAATGCAACTAGTCTCACTCAAATTGGATACTCCAGGAATAAGTTATGATTATTTTATCTGGAACACCTTCTTGATACTAGTCAATAGGACTAGTTAGATACCCTATATTGCACAGGGCGTATATACAAATGTAAGATGACCCAGAATATAAAATTATTACCACATATACCTTGCTAATTTATGTGAATATCCTCTGGAGTTCAGGGTCTGAAATGTTACATAAAAAAATTTATAGAAAAAATTCCGCAATGACTCAATTCAGGATGATTCCAGAACCATATCTTACACAAGTTGTATCTCCGAAAGTATAGGGCCTTAGGAGCTGAAAGTTTAACCCAATGTACCTTGATCCATATACTAAGTATCCTCTAATCCGTTCCTTCTGAAACATTGTACAAAAAATGTTATCGCAAAAATTCCAAGGTGTCTCAGATGTAGCAACAAAACCCTAAGACCTTGAGCTCTGATACCATATGTTAAGAACCAAATATCAATATAGCATAGAAAAACCTCAAAATAAGTACTCAATGCCTTGAAAAAGAGATAATTTAAGGTAATAAGCCTCTTCGAGGGGGAAACCTCTTTATACCCCACATAAATGTCCAAATAAAAGATGATTCTAAATGAAAATGTCTCCTTGGTATATATAGGAGACTAGGAGGTACAATTACAACTAATGGACTAAATCCGACATAAATAAAATAAAATTACTAATTTAATATGCCCCAATTAAGGTGTAATGAGCCCTATTTAGGGCTTAAGATACACCAATACATCATGCACAATATATAATAAGTAATCATGTATTATTGTTCAGAGGAAGTGATGAATTACAAAGGTAAATACAAATTCCAAATATAAAAGGGAGGGATAAACCTCCAAAAGGAATATACAATCCTCCAATATCAAGAGAGGGTTGACCTATCCATCCTTTCCCCTTCCTTCCACCCAAGAATATATGAGAGATAATAAAAATTTACATTAAATTATCACCATGAACCAACCATCACATAGAACCGAATAATGCTTCCTGAGAATTCTTCAACTTCTACAATTGTTCACTTCTTGGAATACTCTGATCCTATAGATAATATTTCTCAATGTATTCTCTGAAACTCCTCCAAGTTTCACTCCTTGAATCCTCCTAGAAAAGGAGTTATAGAGAAAATGGTAGACCTTATTCAATTTTGGTTTATTCAGGAAAGCAAACTTGTACAAAATGCCTCACACTCAATATTTAACATCAGATTCTGAAATTCATACATAGGAAACTGCATCTCGTACTCTTTCCAATTAAATTGGTCTCACTTCATTTGGACTCTCTATGATTACGTTATGACTATTTTACCCAGAACACATGTTTATGACTTTCTTAAGGACTAGTAAAAAACCCTATCTTCGACAGAGTATATCTCCAAAATTATAGCGAATAAAGAGATGAAATATTTACCACGGGTACTTAGATATGACTTCTCAATAGACTCCAAATTTCACCAGTTGAATCCTTCTAGAAACAAATTTATAGAGAAAATGGTAAGATGACCTGTAAATAACATACCTTAGAACACATCGCCAAAAGACTTCATCCTCCCTTGAAATTCATCCTTCTTTACTTCAGATTTCCTCAGAAATTTGAGTTATATCTCCTTGTTCATTAATAAACTTGTGTGTGTTGAAAAATGAACGTATAATGATATGTATTTATACCCTTTATGTCACTTCATTTTAACATTAGGTCTGACATGTAGTTTCTTCTTCAATTCACATTGTCATCTTCAAAAATTAATTTCTCGTCAATCATGAGGATCCATGTGATGTGCCACATACCACCGGAAGCAGCATGAATTATACTATCCATCCATGGGTGTTGTATCTGCATGTTTAATTTCCTTCATGTCTATCTACTTCGATCAATTGTGAGGTCCAAAAGCCAATGGATAGGGTTGATATCAATGAAAACAACCAATCTTCCAACAGTCTCTTCTCAGAGATAGCTACGACCATTCGAGTAAGTTGTTTTAAGTTATGCAGTTTTACAGTTTCAATCTATTTCATTTATTCAATAGAATTTATTGTTCACTGGATATTTTATTTTGTTCTCTGTATCTCTGTGTTATCGTATTCAGTCTGTTAGTCAGTTCGTTCCTCTCATAAATTTGGATCAGTGGTATCAAAGTGGTCTACTCTTCATTTATTTTTCTTCATGCATGTGCTCGACAAGATTTGGGTACAACAAGTTGGGTCTTAAACCAGTCGATCCTTTGCAAGATCAGTCATGCTGAGACTGACAACAACCCATGGGGGACAAAAAGAAACATGATGGAGCAGTACATCCTTTTAAAATGTTGCTCGAGGAAGCCCTTGCACGAAAAAAGGAATGAAATGATGGAAAACTTTGCATAGATCCTTCGATGGTTGCCCATAGGAGAAGCATCTTCATCAAGCGGCCATGCAACCCCCTTCAAGGTACATGTAAATTTTGATATTCCATTATTTGAAGGATTGATAGATGCAAATGTTGTAGATAAATCGTTGAATCTGATCGAAGGGTATTTTTCGATGCACAATTTTTGCGATAGGGAAAAGATTACTTTTGCACTCCTCAAGGTCATCCCCCATGTTAAGGACTAGTGGGATACTTACTATAAGCAAAGGGCCATAGAGGAATCTGCAATATTTTTGGTCACCCCTACATGGGATTTCTTTAGGGATGCCATTAAATAACAGTAATACCATGTTGGAAGCTAAGAGGACCAGTACACAAGATGGACCACCCTACGTCAGGAAAGGAACCAGACAGTACCAGATTTCACCAATATTTCCATACCCTATGCACCAAATTGGGTATCAAAGACTCTAAGAGACATCTGGTGCTCAAATATTGTGGTTGTTTGCATAGATACATTCAAACAGAGATGGATTTTCTAGACATCGCATCATTGGGTATGGATTATAGATATGTTGTCAATATCAAGTAGAAATTTATGTAGAAGAGGTGAGAGTTTGGATCTGCAAACTCCTCACAACCAAAGCAGGGAAAAGGCGGCCCCAACCCACACAACAAGGGACAGAGAAACTATGGCCACACTTAGGACAACCAATCCAAGCTGCGACAAAAAAAGGGTAATGAGAAGTCGAATAAGGACACACAAAAAGAGTGTGAATACCATAAAAGCGCTTGGAACAATATCGAAGAATGCCTCTCCAAGTAGTCATTCATGACTGAGTTAAAATCTTCCAAGTCGGAGGTCGATTTTGACTCTAAATCAATTCCAGAAAGAGGGAAGTAGATTATTGATGCTAAACCCAGTGCCACTATCGCTACCACCAAAGTCAAACAAAGTGAACCAGAAGAACCAATAGAAGGGGAATTCCTCTTTCAGTCACAAATGTGGGTAAAGCGGGCTTTGCTTCATTTCATTGTCAATAGTAGCAATCAAAAGAATCATGTCTCAGTAGATTTCATCAAGAATTTGGACCTACCGACGACACCACACTCGCAACCCTAAACCATTCGCTGGCTTCTCCAAGGAATAGATCTTCATGTTAGCCAACAGTGTTGTCTTCCCTACATCATCAAACCTTTCAAAGACGAGGTATTGTATGATATTTATTCCCTTGAATTTTGTGATTTTCTTTTAGGACAACCATATTTGTGGAAGAGACATGTTTTGTATGAGTCTAGACCCCGCAGTGTTATTATTACTTTGGGTAGACGATTATAAAGGATGCCATAGGTAGTTCCACCTACCGCTATTTCTTTAATCTCTGCTAAGAAATGTAGTAAGGTCATTTCACATATCGAGAAGTTTGTCTTCTTTATGATCTGGGCTCCCAGTAAGCAAAAGATCGTCGCCACATCTGTGGCCTCTACATAGAGCCTCTCTTTGCAGCAGAATCAAGTGTATGATATCATGGAAGAGTACATAGACATCTTCTCCTCACCCACTGGGGTACTGACGC
This sequence comes from Picea sitchensis, assembly GCA_010110895.2. NCBI lineage: Eukaryota > Viridiplantae > Streptophyta > Pinopsida > Pinales > Pinaceae > Picea > Picea sitchensis. Next base: position 23,556 of record SNQJ01S0139036.1, on the reverse strand, counting down.
ACTTCCAAATCAAGGATCCAATTGATCTAACCCCTGGTGCACCTCTACCTAATGGACCAGTCTATCATCGTTGGATGATGGAAAATGAAGAAATCAAGCATCATATATAAGAGATAATTCAAAAGGGGAACATCAGACCCAACTCCTCCCCTTGTGAAATCCTGATTGTGCTAGTGCAGAAGAAATACGAGACCTGAAGGCTCTGCATTGGTTACAGAGCATTAAAAAAAATCACAGTCAGGAACCGGTACCCAATTCATAGAATTGATGACTTTCTTGAAAAACTCAAGGGGGAAATTTATTCAACAATATTTACCTAAAGTCTAGCTATCACCAAGTTCCCATCGAACCAAATTATGTATGGAAGACAACTTTAAAAACTAAAGAAGGTCTCTTCGAATGGTTGGTCATGCACTTTGGCTTAACAAATGCACCAACCACTTTCATGAGGTTGATTGATGATTTATTGAGACCCTTCACCAACTCTTTTGTGGTGGTATATTTGGATGACATCCTCATCTTCAACAGAATTTGGGAGGATCACATGCAACATATTTAGCAGATTTTGAGCACTCTACAGAAGCAAAGCTATATGCCAACTAGGAAAAATGCTCATTTGGCATGAACAAGGTCCAATACTTGGGATACATCATTGATGAGCATGGGGTACATGTTGATCCAGCTAATATCCTAGTCATCTATGACTGGCCATCGCTGACCACACTAACCGATATTTGGATCTTCTTAGGACTCGCCAATTCTATCGACGATTCATGTTGGGATTCTCCCATATTACATGGGACCTCAGCCAAGTGACCAAGGGTGGTGGGAGGGAAACGTTCATGTGGGGAAAGGAAAAACAATGACCATTTGATGATCTGAATAATCACAGGTGCTCATCTCCAGTACTCTCCTTACACGATCTGCAACAATCATTCGAGATTGAGACTAATGCATCCAACTATGTTGCAGGCACAATTCTCACTCAACATGGTCATCTGGTAGCATACTATAGTGAGACACTCTCAGATACTATCTAGAAACACCCCACCTATGAAAAGGAAATATATTCCATTGTACAAGCCTGTCGTCAATGGAAACATTACATTCTGAGAAAGGAGACAATCATCCACACTGATCACAAGCCTCTACAGTTCATACAGACACAGGGGAAGTTGCAGAATGACCGCCATCAAAAGTCGTCCACCTACTTGCAAAAGTTCCATCTCAACATCAAGTATAAGACATGGAGCACAAATCGTGTCAATGACTGCCTCAGTCGACCTCATGTGGCTGCACTCACCACCATGCTCCATTCTTGTGGACATGAGGCATCTGAGTGGCCCCAACTTTATCAACAAGATTCAGACTTCACCACGACCTATCAGCTCTTGGGTACGTGCGTGAATGTCACTACTTTTCACATTCAGGATGGAATGTTATGCCATTTGGGCCATCTCTATGTTCCTACAAGAAAGCATGCAAAGATGATTTGGGAGGCTCACTACAGTCAGATGGCAAGACATTTTGGAGTGGAGAAAACTGTGGTCATTCTATAGAAACATTTTTATTGGCTATAGAACACCAATGTTTGATGGGAAGAACTATACCTTATGGAATAAAGGGATGAAAACATTTTTATAGGAATAGGGATTTGATGTTTGGAAATTAGTAGTAGATGGGTATACAACACCAACCACTCCCCCAACTGACAAAGATGGAAATAAACTCAGGGAAAACAACTCAAAGGCTAAAGGTACTATCCTGAACAGTCTGGTTGATTCAATATTTGTCAAATTTATGCATTGTGACAATGCAAAGGATCTTTGGGATAAAATGATAAATATTTATGAAGGTGATGCCAAAGTTAAGGGAGATAAGCTTCAAATATTTAGAGCTAAGTTTGAACAATTGAAGATGACGAAAGATGTAGATATTACATCCTACCTTCTACAAGTTGACAAAAAATTTAACATTATTAAGGTAATGGGAGTAAAGTTGATGAATCGGTGGTTGTTCAAAATGTATTGAGTTCTCTTTCTATGAAATTTGATCCTAAAATATCATCCCTAGAAGAAGGCGCAAATCTCAGTACATTGAGCATGGATGAGATACATGGAATATTTACAGCCTATGAAATGATAATAGAACAAGAGAATCTAGTCACGAAGGAGGCATCTTTCAAGGCATCCAAGAAGACAAAGAAGAAGAACAAGAAAAAGTCAAATCCAAGTTGCAGCTGTAGTGATGATTTAGACAAAGGTGAAGAGATTGATAACCTCGTAAGGAAACTAAAGAAAGGAACCAAAAAGTATAAAGGTATGATTCCATTGAAGTGTTTAATTGTGGTGGTGTTGGTCATTTTTCTTCTAAATTTCCTCATAAGAATAAAGAGAGTTATTGATCTGAAAATAGAAGGCTGACTTGTTATGCTATGCAAGCACCCTCTACTTCATTAAAAATAAACTTTACAAGACCTTGCTTCATGTGTATAAATATGCAATATAAACTTATGTGTTAAGTTCATGCTTCTTCCTTTAAATGTTTATGTATGAGGAAATTTTCTTGTAAATGGTTAAATATGTACTTCAAATAAATACACAACAACAATACTTGCAGAAAATAAACCATCAAACTCACAACAAGAACAACATGATAAAGGAGTTCACCCCCCTCCGGGCTACATCTCCTTGAGCCTCCATCAATGGACTTGGCTCTCTGGGATTAATTAGTCAAAAGTTCTTTTACAAGCTGCTGCTCAAATCCAATGGAAAAACAGACTGTACCATTGAGATCATAACACATAAAAACCCCAAAAATGACTAATAAAACTCTGAAAATGGATCATGGCTCATCCGGGCATGACCTCCTCTGCATGTGGCCATAAGCTTCCCTGAGATTCTCTTTGGAAAAAACACCTGTAAAAGTCCTCAATAGCCTCTGAAACCTATCCCAATGCGTTCAGAGCATATCAATTAGCCAAAAATGATTATTCAATCACAAAAAACAAACATAGGCTCACCAAACCAGGTACTCAATCAATGAGGGCTTCAAGCTCCCTGGAGCTTCCTGAAACTTCAATGGTGAAAAACTTGCAGAAGAAGTCTTAAAATGGCCTTGAAAACAACACCAATGGATTCAGGACATCCAAAAATCCCTAGCTAGGCTTTTACGGCACCTCAATCGGCCAAAAGATGAAGAAGTTAGGCCTCTTCCATTTTCCTCCTTCAAGCTTTCTGAAACTGGTTCGCAAAATGCACCTCTGCGTGCATGAACCAAGAACATGCTCCAAAATGCGCGTTAAAACCTGGCACCAAGCAGTTCCGAAAAATGGTCCAAACTATAGGACGGTTAGGGAGCCTCCAGCCCCTAACCGCCTAGCTCTCGGTCACAAGGTTCTGCATATGACCACGTGCCAAAATAGAAAGGGGCTAACCGTTTGTAGGCGAATAAGACCACGCCACATGGCGGGTCGTTTGAACCGTTCAAACCGTAATTTAAAAACCGTGCGCACCATTCCACATATGCAATGGTCATATTATATCACCACAAAACCGTGGCTTATAATACAAATCGCGCACCATATATAATGGTCGGGCTAATGTTTCAAACCCCCGCGCATTACACATACGATACATATATATGGGCATAATAAACTTTGGTTATGCACCACTCATCGAGCTCTACGGCATGGTCACATAACATTTCAAACAACCATGGGCTGGGGCTAAGCCCCGGCCCGACCCCCAACCAATTATTACAATGCACAAACATAAATATAATGCAATCCGTATATCAAACAAGAAACATTACATGGTGCGTTGGCAAGGCGGATTTGTGAAGGCGTTTGCGGTGGGGAGGTCCGGGGGTCGAACCTCACGGCCTCCATAAACTTTTAACAAACAAACAATTATCCATTACCGGGGTGCCACGTGGTAGCCCATGATTGGGCCACGTGGCACCATGCCATTTGCCCAAAATCTGCCACGTGTCGCAATATGATTCACCAACCATCAACCAATGAATGCATGCCATGTCATCACCACGTATGCTACTGATGTCATCCGACACATAGGATGTTGACGTCATCCTGTGCCACGTGTCACCCTTCCAGTGGTGACACATGTCACCTCTGAATTGGTCCAATCGTACGCCCAAAAGGTCAAAACTGCCTGACATGTGTCATCACCTGGAGCCGCCACATGTCCTGTATGGACCTGCCACGTGTCATGTACAGACCTGCCATGTGTCATGTACGGACCTGCCACGTGTCATGTACGGACTGTATGGACTGGTACAATCAACATTAAAATTTTTGCCTGTTTTCCTTGGCGAACAGATCGCAATATCTTCTCCATATGGACTCCGTTTGAGAAAGTAAATATACCGCCGGAATCAAGAAGACGAGACAAACGCAATGGCACTGTTTTCGTCGCATTCCGAGCACTTTGAAATTTGGGCAAAATTTGATCCTCTGGTCCATATTTTGATCTGTTATAAAGAAGGAGTTTCTAAAAGGGGAAAGAAATATCAAAAGGGAAATAAGAGAAGAAACAAAAAGAAATTATTTAATAAAATATTCTACACAAAGGAGGATAGTTCCTCACGAGGCGAGGAGGATATTGACAGTGACAGTGATTCAAAAAGAGTACTCTTCATGGTAGTATAATATGATTTCGAACAAGAAGGTAAGTATACCTAATCTGTAGCATACCCAACAACCAACTGGTCCATGCCAACCAAAATTCAAACTTTGATAGCAAATTAAAACATACAAATTCTCTGCAAATACACTAAATAATAGAAACACACATGCAACAAACACAGGAAAAACCCACAAAAATAAATGCATAAATAATAATGCAGCACATAATTTAACACACAATTGACATTTATCTTGATAAAAATATCACTGATTTCATCCAGACCTTCCACGTTCCTCCTATCCTTAGACCACACTGCTCAAAACTCTCAGTAGTGGGTCACCCCTGAGATGGGGATAAAATACGCCTGGGTAAATGAATTTCTAACGAGGATGATGTATCTTAGACCACAAGAAAACTCAATCACATGTGCCAACTCGAACTAACAACCTACAGTCCCATATTCCCCACCTTCATGTCCCACCCCTTCTCTTCTCAACAATCCCTCAGCTTCCCCACTTCCTTTTTGGGGCTTAAAAAACATGTCGGACAGGAAGTCTCAGAGCCTTGTTTCTCCAGTTTGGCACCTTCAGGAAATCAATTCCCAATAATTCTCTTACCTATAGATAATTTCTTACGAGTCTGAAAACCAACCTCTTCAATATCCCATGGGCCTGACAACTCACTTCTTTGGTCCAAATCCTAAGCTAACCAAGTACAGGTACAGGTACGGGTATAGGTACAATGAAAGTAACATGAAGGTACCAACGACAATTGAATGGGTGAGTGAATGATGATGGAATGATGGAAAATGAACTAAGTAAAAACTATATGTATGCATGTTCCCAACTTGACACTTGTCATGTTGAGAACTACCTTGGCCCACTTGTCCCCGTCCTTAGAACTTAGGATAAAATAATTAAATCCCTACTTTATAATTTAAAGAATATTAATATAATATTCCTTTGGGCTTAAGCTCTCTAACTTATCCCCTTATTCTTAAATTTTATCCTCCTTTGCCTATATAATGGAGTTTATCACGCCATACTCTTTACATGGTTGGTCTGCCACATTGATTTGTTTTTCATTAATATTTGCGTGTGATTTACATTTATAATACAAACATATTGTCCTTTTTGTATCTAGGCTCACCAGCCTAAAAAACATGAACATATAAAAAAAGGCTCGCTAGCCTCAAGATCATGCACTCAAGTTGATGTGCATGGTATCCTAGGATGCGCATACTTCTTCTTTTAGTGTGCATCACATGTTAAGAACCAAATATCAATATAGCATATAAAAACCTTACAATAAGTTCTCAACTCCTTGAAAAAGAGAGAATTTCAGATAATAAGCCTCTTCGAGGGGGCAACCTCCTTTTACCCCACATAAATGTTCAAGTACAAGATGATTCCAAATGAAAATGTCTCCTTCATATATATAGGAGACTAGGAGGTATAATTACAACTAATGGACTAAATCCGACATAAATAAAATAGCATTACTAATGTAATATGCCTAAATTAAGGGGTAATGAGCCAATATTTAGGGCTTAACATGCCCCTCCCCTTCATAAAAGTGTTGTCTGCAATGCTTGAGTAACTCTGGATGCTTCTGTATAAAAGACTCATCTTCCCAAGTGGAATATTCAGCCAGTAGTTTCCTCCATTTAATGAGATACTCTGAAATGGATCTATTCCTCAGCTGGCGAATTCTTGTGTCAGTGATGGCTTCAGGCTCTAATATGAATTTTCCTTCCTCATCAAGTTCTGGAAATATAGTTTGAACTGGGATCTTGTCACCTATAACCTTCTTAAGCATGAAACATGGAAAACTGGGTGTACTCGTGAAGATGCGGGCAACTCCAATTTGTATGCCATAGTGCCAATCTTTCGCAACACCTTATAAGGGCCATAATACTTTCGTGATAATTTATTATCCTTCTTGGCTTGCTTGAGAGACATCTGTTTGTATGGTTGTAGTCTTAAAAACACCCAATCCCCTACTTCACAACTTCTTTCACTACGATGTTGATCTGCTTGTTGTTTCATACGATTCTGAGCCATGGTCAGGTTGTCCTTTAATATTTGGAGAACTTGTTGTTGATGCTCGATGTGATCTTCCACTTCTTG
>SNQJ01S0139033.1:4995-25268 GCA_010110895.2 Picea sitchensis | reverse complement strand
AGGGACAAGGTGAGCCAAAATTATAAAGGAAAGGCAAGGGCCTCTTCTCATTCATTCATGTATGATCTTATTTTGATATCTGGCTTCTAGCTAGTGAACCCAACATTGGGAGTTTTGAGGGTTTTGACTTAACAAACCCTAGAGGACGATTCGGTGGTGAAAGATTCCACCTACCTTGTTCCAAGCTTGGTCTCGGAGATCCAATACGCTCCCACACAATTCTAGTTCTAAATCTACTCAATTGCAGGGGAATTCTACATCAGTTTCATGTGCAGATAGAGAGAGGGCGCACCAGTTGAGGGTTTCCAGTAAGAGGGGTGCACCATCCATTGAGGGAGGGTTCATTCTAGCTGAGGAGAAGAGATTTCGAGAATTTTAGGTATTGGGTTTTCCTTGCAGGTGTCTTGGCATCATTCTTGGTGGTTTTCCGGAGTCTTTCAGTGAAGGATTGATTTGTATTGAGAGTGGGGCAATTTCCCAAGAGGAGGGTGCACCATTATTTGGAGGGTAGCTAGATCTAAGGATCTAGTAGGTATTTTGATGATTCGAGCACTTGGGTATTCATTGGCGTGCCCCGATCTATCATTCTAGTGGATTGGTGGAGCTGTTGGAGGTCTCTAGGAGAGGGGCCGAATTATTAGGGTTTCAGTCATCCAATGGGGCACACCATTCAATGGAGGAGTTCAGATCTATAGGGTTTGAGAGGGATCTTGGAGATTCGGGCACCTGGGTTGTTCTTACCATCACCTGATCTACTATTTGGCATATTTCTTGAGGTGATTGGACATCTTTGGCACTAGGACCAAATTGTTGAGGAGCTTAAGCTATCCAGCAAAACATGGCATTGGTCTTCATTTCTTATCCAGCCTTTGGAAGCTTATTTTGTATTGTCGGGAGCATTTTGTAGCAACTCTATTGTCTATCTTCTTGGCCATCTGTTGAGCATTCCAGGTTGGCATCTTCATTGTAGCAGGTTTCTCTATTTTATGAACAAAAGCTATTTGAGATGTTTTGGCGTGTCTATCATATTGCATATGGTTGAGGTATGTTCCATGGTTGTCTCTTGTTGTTATTTGTTTCATACACACATATAAACACATCAGTAAACCCTAAGGCCGAAATCAAGAGGCCATTCAACAAGTAAACACAAGTAAACAAGTAGACCAACAAAGTAGTTGACGAAATACCTCACTCAACAAAAGTTTTAAAAAGACACCAATACTGCGATGATCCTTGCATAATGGCTTGGGATCATTACAAGATGATTTTCCATGTTCTAGAAAGTTTTTAAGTATAGAATCGACGACCGTTAGACCCTTCTTACACTGTTTCATTTCATAAAATTTTACAATGAGCTTGAAGAGATTGACCTCATTGAGATGATGGTGATACTCAGTAATTTATTGGTGGCGTACTTGGATACTTAGTGCACTCGAGTAATGACATTTGGTCGTTGGGTGATGATCCGTTGGGAGCCATTTAGAATCATGTGCTCCTCTCATCATTGTATCATCGACACATGGATGTTTCCCTTCACACTTGGCATCGAGGTTTTAACGAGTTTAACATTGCTTTTTTTTTTTGTTTACTCGGTGGGGTATATCCCACATTGACATGGTGAATGAAACCTTTATTGTTTAAATAATCCAAACCTTTCCATATATTTTGACGCGTAGTGCAATTATACCCTTCTCCCTAGTGGCTTGGCTTGGCTTGGCTTGGCTTGGACTTTGGCGCTCGGTATTGAGTGATGGCTTGCATGCACCTTGTTGTTGTTGTGTGTTAGATTGTAGTATCGCTTGAATACTTGATAGATCAGGGATTGAGTTCAATATTGGGCCTTTGGGCCCAATGTTTTATAAAAATGAAACAATAACCCTGCAAAAACCTAAGAGCACAAAAAAACTTGTAAAACAAATTTTTTATTTTCCCACCTTATAAGTTTTGTCTCAAATAACAAATTCTTGTATTTGATAGAAATGGTGCCATCAACTAGCAAATCAGTGCTATGAAACTTGAAGGCACTACAAAAGTGTCATGTCATTGCAAAATCACTGAATTAGAACAAATTATACAATGCTAACATCAACTCCAACTGGGGATGGTGTCCTGACTGCGAGGTACCAAAGAACATCATAGACCTGTGCCTGATCCATTGCGATGCTCCCAAACTGCAAATTGGAATTATACTACACACTACAACAAAACTCACTGTTGAAAATAAACTAAAAATTGTTGATAGAATGCTCAAACTGAGAGCTTATTCATCACACCTATCTACTATAATTGTTGAGTGAAATGTTAAATCAAGTGAAGTCAAAAACCCAATGCAACCATGCAAGTGATTTGTCCACTAGATAAAATTATTGCACATGTTTATTTAGGAGTAAAAAGAAAAACCAACTTGATGGAAACTCGAATAGAAGCTTGCAAACAAGTTCAATGTTGATAAAATATGAAAAACATGGTTTGTTTACTAACTCCAAGAACATTGTAAAAGGATCTTCAAGACAATGCAAACTGATGTCTAGACGTTGCTTGTTGGAGTTACTTCACACACACCTAGGATTTATTTTTCCTAAGGTTTTTCCTTGTTTATTAGTCATTATTGTCCATTATTCAATATCCTATATTTTAGGAAGAATATTCCTCTAGGGAGAATATTCTCTTCAATTTTCACTTCAATTTGACTAGTTGAGTGGAGTCTAGAAGCTGCACTGGTTTTGTCACTATGAAACATTGGGATCATCACCAAATAATGCACATTATCCTTGGTATCATCACCAGATTGGCGTATTACACAATATTCCCTGATGTCCTCCTCACTTCACTCTGTTTCAGTCAGTTATCTGAAGACTGGTAGACTAGTTAACTCAACTAGGTGGAAGTTCACTCCTGTAACTTCCTGAGAGACTAGACTAGGTGGCAGTTCACTCCTGTAACTGTTGGTGTGTGTCCAAATAACTCTATACCACCACTATGGCGCATTTCCTTCACCTCCAGTGTGCATTGGTTGAGTTATACAGATTATATTATGTGTGAATTATTCATTATTAATTACGGTTAATGAGAATTCTTCAGTTCCTTATCTCTTTCTTCTTGTTTCTCAATTTCTCTTTGCAAATGCGTGTGGTATTTTCTAGATAGATCTATTATGTGCAGGTTCAACACATTTACATGGTATCAGAGTCAATGGACTGCTAAGCAAAATATACACCAAAATTGTTGCAGGTACCAATGATTGAAGACAACAAAAAAATGGAATTCCCAAAAGAATTCATTCTTACACATTACAATTACTTTGCATGGAAGGAGAGAATAATCATACATCTCCAAACCAGAGGATTTTAGAGGTTAACCTTGAATACAGACATAAAACCGACATCAGCCACAAAAAAATCCAAGTATCTAAATCGAATAGATGAAACATTCGGAACAATTTGCAGTCTCATCTCTCACGATCTCTTTTTTCACATATATTCATGTAAAACCCCAAATGAATCCTATACCACCTTGGAAAGGCTCTTTGGAAAACATGATGAGATAAGGGGACACATGCTCGAGGTATAATTTCTCACATTGGATCCAAAAATCTTCGACAATCTCCAAGATTTCTTTACAAAATTCAAGGATTTATTGTCGCAACTCAAATCTTGCAGGGTTGATAAATCTAAGGAGGAGAAACAAATGGTTCTCACAATTCTCTCCAAACTTGGTCATGAATTATCTGTGTTTGTATCCACATTCCATGCAGTAAAATTTTCCTCTAGAGCCACCTAGAAGATGCCTTTTCTTGAGGAATTTATCAAATCCCTGACACAAGAAAAAACCAAGCTCATCAACATGGGAAAAATCAAAGGCCCAAAGGCACATGCAATTACTGTGCAAGATGGCACCCATCAACATCAGAAATATAAATATAAATACAAAAGGAAAGCTCATGCAAATCCTAAGAAGGAAAGGTACTCAAAACCTTCATTGATGCCTCCATATCCAAAGGTGGAAAGGGAAGAAAAGGGGACAAATGCACATACTAACATAAAGGATTCCATCATGAATCCACATGAATCCAAAAAAAAATAGATATAATGACTCAAATGCTTCAGAAAAATAACCTTGGAGATTGCATCCCTGAGGGTGCCAAGAAAAAGAAGTCAGAAGATCAGAACCCCAAGAAAGGAAATTATATCCATGCCTTGATTTCCATCAACTCCTCTCCCGATGCTTGGATCGTATATTCAGGAGCATCACATCACTTGGCTGCCACAAAATTATTCTATTATTCATTAGATGCATGCAAATGTCCTCCTATTTTGATGGGGGACAACTCTCTAGTCGAGGTCACCGACAAAGGAAGGATTGAACTCACCAACTAAATCTTTGAGAATGTGTTGCACGTTCCCAAACTTTATTTCAATCTTCTCTTCGTGTATCAGATGACGAATTCCAGCACCGGAAAAAAAGTCATATTCACACCAAATGCATTGGACATCTATGACATGAAAACCAATTCCATGGTTTCTATCGGTGGGGTAAATCATAAATCTAGATTCTATACATTTTCTGAATTTATTGAACCAGATTCTGCTTTACTATTGACCCATGCTGATGAAAGTAGTAGGATATGGCACGAAAGGTTCAAGAATTTGAATTTTAGATATATGCAACAACTTAGAAAGAAATTATTGGTTGATGGTCTACTAGACATCCATTTCTCCAAAGGAATCTGTGAGGGATGTGTTCTTAGAAAACACCCTCAAGAAACATTCGAAAAAGGAAAGACTCAGAGAGATTCCTTTCATTTAGATTTGATCCATAGTGACCTCATGGGTCCTTTCCACATCCATCAATCAGAAAAACAAGGTTTGTTCTCATTTTTTTCGATGATTTCTCACATTTCACATGGATTTACTTTCTCAAGCAAAACTCCGAGGTCTTTCAACACCTAAAATATTTCAAAGCCCTAGTTGAGACACAGTCAGGAAATAAAATCAAAGTCCTCCAAACTAATAACGAGGGAGAGTATGTCAATCATGAGATCCAAAATCTTTTTCATGAGGTAGGGATTCAGTTGCAGCACACAATTCCCTGTACTCTATAGAAAAATGGAGTTGTTGAGCGGAAAAACAGATCTCTAAAAGAGATGGCACCTTCCATGCTACATGCAAAGTCACTACCACATAAACTATGGGATGAAACACTTAATTGTGCAACCTACATCCAAAACATATCTCCCCATATATCTGTCAAGAATAATACCCCCTACGATGCTTGGAGCGGCCTCAAAATGGAAGTGACCCACTTTCATATTTTTGTTTCACGTGCATGGGCCTGAATTCCCTCTAAAAAGAGGAAGGCACTTGATCCACAGAGCACAAAGTGTAATTTTGTTGGATACCCCGACGATGTGAAGGGATATAGACTTATTGATATTTCCTCAAACTGGCTCATCATTGAGTGAAGTTTCCAATTCAAGGAAAGTGTCTTGCATGTACCTCAACAGCCACATGCAGACACCTTCATTCTTCCACCTGTCCAAAATTATGAGCATGCACATGCCGACTCTTCTTTAGATGAGAGTTCTGATTTAGAGGACTCAAATGATCTAGATACAAAGTTAGTGCAGTTAGATGCATATTCAGTGCATCCAGATGCAGATGGAGAGCCAGAGTAGAGGCTCGAGTGGGCCCATACTACTCTTCAGGATGCAGGGGATCTTGTTGGTGATCCAACCGATACTAGGAGTACTCAATCTGATTTTGAAGAGCCTCCTATTTCACTCACTTCCATTGAACCATTTCCCTCTAGGAATATTTGCTAGGTCCAGTCTTCATATCCACAGTATTGTGGCGAGGTTGCTAGAAATCCCTTTTGGGAATCTTCCATGCAGGAGGACTACAAATCCTTCCTCGAGAACCAGACTTGGGATCTAGTTCCCCTTCCTTCTGGAAGGAAACTTTTCAGATGCAAATGGGTCTACAAGACCAAGAGTGCAGTGGATGGACATATTAGTAGATACAAAGCCAGGCTTGTTGCTAAAGGCTTCCAACAGGTGCAAGGCATTGACTATGATGATACCTTCACTCCAGTAGTGAATATGGATTCCATACATTTAGCACTTTCCATTGCGGCGGCCAAGGGATGGGAAATCCATCAGATGGCTGACATGAAGAATTCATTTCTTCATAATGATATCTCCAAGGATATCTATATGGAGCAGCCCCATGGATTTATCTAGGATTCATCTTTAGTCTATCGACTGAAGAAGTCTATTTATGGCCTCAAGCGAGCTCCAAGGGCATGGTATGCCAATATGGACTCCTACATGTTGTCACGGAACTTTGTACATTATAAATCAGACCTGAATGTCTACATGATCAGGACAGGTGATTCACTTCTACTCCTAGTTCTATATGTTGATGATTTGCTTCTCACCGGTTGCTCGACTTCAATGATTGTTGCAGTCAAGAGGATTCTACATGACAATTTTTTTATGATGGAAATGGGTCTACTACACTTCTTCCTTGGAATCGAGATCAGAAAAGATGCATCAAGCATCAAATTGTCTCAGGCCAAGTATGCACGAGGTCTCCTTGAGATATTTCACATGACAGACTGCAAGTCTGCTCCGACTCCTTTCCTATCAAGAGTCAAACTTGAGGATGGCAGGGACACTCCACTGGTTGATATCACATTGTACAGAGAGCTAGTGGGGAGCTTGTTGTATCTCACAAACTCAATACTAGACCTCTCCTATGCAGTTGATGCAGTTTCCAATTTCATGCAGGAGAAACATGAGCTGCATTGGAAGGTTTCAAAGTGTATCCTTCGATACATACAGGGCACCATCACCTTTGGGATTCATTATGCAGCATGTTAGAGCAAGTTTTGCCTCACCCTAGGAAATCTTGCAGATAGGGCCTTATTCCATTTCCCTATGCAGAATTGTCTTCCCTGTTACTAGAATCCAGAGACAAAAATACAAATTTTTCCACTTGTACACATCTTGCACCCTATACAACAAGCGTATACACAGGCTGCTCCACTACAACCCGCATACATCAGGATTTGTGACATAAAATCAAAATTAAATGTTGGGTTTCCATGTCACGATAGGATATCTCTAATTCTTGGCCTTCCATATACTAGAAACGTTCTAAATCGGCCCTTCAATTGAATTTTGAAGGCTATAAATAGGCCAATCCCGATCTATGGAAAAGATGAAAAATAATTCAACTTCGAGAGCAAAGTTACTCTGGAGAAATTATTTACTTCATATTGAGTCTGCATCCCTTTGTCCTTTAAGTCTGAACACAGTGTTCATCCCCCAAGCTCTTCCCTTATTGATGGAGAACCTCATTGTCTCCCTTCTATGAGATTGCCTTTGGTGGAGGCCCAGTTGGAAGGAACTTAGTTTCTCAGTTCTGAACCATGTCGACATGAAAGTCTGTAACATTTTCACTTATGTTGATCATTTATTAATAGAAATACTCTCTTCCCATCCAATTGATGTCTTGAAAATATATGAATTATTATCCATGGGCGTATTTGTTATGTATATTGATAGATTATGTTATCTAATGTGCTAACCTTTTATGTTGCCTCCATATGTTTTTTTTTCTTATTTGTTGAGAACTTGTTGCAGGTATATATAGCTTTGGGTCAAAGTGCTCAATGGTGGACATCATGGAACATATGGACGAGGTAGGCCTATTTCTTATCTACCTTGCACATTGGTTTATATAACATATTGTTGGGACAGAGTTGATTTCTTCAGTCATTTACATCTGTTGTGGTTCACCCTAGCCATAGAGATATTTTCCTTGTAACAGAATTGGCGACTACACTGGGGATGAATCGTATTTCTTAGGTTTTGAAGTACTTTTCTCCTTAGATTGCTCTCATTTCTATTTTGGTTCTTGTCGCATCATTGCTTGACAGCTCTTGTTCACTCTGGGTCTGAGTTTTCATCCTTTCTCATTTGCCTATCCTTGTTTTAAATCATATACGCACCTTTTTCCTTGACAGTCGCGTGTACACGTAGGTTGTCTCACTGTAAGTTGCGTATATATGCTATGTTTTCCTGAACAGTCGCGTACATCCATTTTCCTTCCATTTTTGTCTAGTCTGGTGTTTGCTAGGTTGGATTTGATGCTTGTTGAGCCTTCTTGGGTCTTTGTAGTGCCTATTAAATGCTTATAGGATGATAGAAAACCCTCTTTTGGTTGAATTTATGTGTGGAATCTTTCTCTTCATCTTTTCATTTTTATTTTCCTTGTACATTGGGCTGGGTGTTTTGTTGCTTGGTTTCTTGCTAGAGTTATCTCTTTTTTATACACAGTAGGGCTATATATCAAGTTACTTTTTAGTCCATGCATTTTTAGTTTTGATATATTGAAAATACAAAAAAATAGGCATTTTGCATTGCTTGACATTTTTTTTCTTTTGAGTTTTTATCATTAGCTTAGTGCATATAGTGAAAGATTGCATTTTTAATTCCGAATTGCAGAGTTGAATTTGAAAATTTCATCGTTTTTAGAAGCATATCATTCATTGAAAGTTAAAGTTAGGACTTTGCATTATTTTCATATTTACTTCTATTGCAAAGTCATAACACCATGAGTTTCACTACCATACCTTTTTGAGTAATCACGGCTATTAAAATCAATACTATAATTTAAAATTCACTAGTCATGATTTTATTTTCTAGGGTGCACAAACTAGCCTAGGATTTAATGCCTTGGAATAGGATTTTGTGAGTAAACTTCTCCAAGGCAACTAAATAAACATATGTGTCTGAGTCAGGGAGTAGAGAAATCCATTGTATAATTAGTAATATCAGGAGGCTCCGCTCACACCAGAGTTAATCACAAGGTCATGCGAAGTTGGTTTAAGGGATATCCCCTCGATACCTTCCTAGCATCAGAGATATTTCTAGGGATCTATTCATATCTGGGGATCTATTTGTATCTGGGGATCTTGTTAGTGCCCTTACCTCCGTGAGAGGCAGTTCTTTCAAGGTTTTGGTCTTTTTTACCCTGCCCATACAGTGGACCTGAATTACGACTGCTCGTCTGTGCATCGATTATACAGTGGTTTATTAGTTGCTTGACTTAGGTGTCTCATAGGTTACTTGCAGGGGTTATTCTGTAGGTACCCTGGGTTAGATAAGGGTCGGACAACACACAACCTTTATGCAGGATTACCTTTCTAGGGGGATATGACCGACTTATTCCAATGAGGGCCCTTCTAACTGATTCAGTTACCTATGATCTTTAGTAGGGAGTCTCAGGCCCCTCTTGGGTGAGACATACCTCCTTTAGGGAGGGAGGCCACTCAACCACTTTACCCCATTTGCATGCATATTGGTCATTTGACTTTTGGTGTACTCTTTGATTAGTAGTTGGCCTTAAGAGTTTATATTGAGTTCTCTTTATCATGGATAGTGGAGTTCCTTTGAATCCTCCGTTCACCACTACCTACCCCATGATGCCTAATCCTATCATGGGGACGAATCTTTCCATTTTTCTTAATGGTGTGTAGAAATATGGTACTCAGTTCACACCTTGGGTCTCTAGTCATTCTCTTGTTGATATGCCTTCACCTTTTCAATCCTCTCCCTGGTCCACTTATATGAATCCTAGCATTGGATCTGGGGGCACCATGGCCCCAATTCCGATGTCTTCATTTGATATGAGTTGTGTCCCTCAACCTTTTTTTACGATGGGAGGTTGGCACCTCCCCTCTTACAGATCCAGTCCTAGTTATGCTCTTTCAGAAGCCAATACTCAGATGGGTGCTTATTCTACTTATTACACTCCATCCATGTATCCTCCGTCCGCCATGTCGGTTCCTTCAAACACTTTTTTCATGGTGAGTCCTCATATATCCCTGGGTGTTTCATATAGGGAGAATCAGTTTTATGGTTCGAGCTACCTGCTTCATGGAACCCCTTCACAAGGGGGAAACATATATCCTCACTCGAATATTCCTTATCACACTTCTGTCTCTTCGAATACTTGAGTGATGATGCCCACTCAGACTTCTTTAAATCAATTAAACGAAGGATACTACCTTTCTGGACAGGGACAGGGGGTAAACCAGGACCTTTCCTAGCCTACAATGTTTCAAAGTCAATATTTCCCTGTACCTTCACATCAAATGCTACAAATCACCGCTAGTCCATTAATTGTTAGTCATACTGGAGCTCCATCACCAACCTCTGTCGGTCATGTTGAGGATGGGTCGACAACTTCTACAAGTCATGTTGACAACCCGCACCCGACTGCTGCTAGTCACGCTGGGGGAATTACCCTAATCACCACGAGTCATATCAATGCCAGGTCTCCAACCTCTGTGCATCATGTAGGAAATGACTCTCTCGACTTTTCCTATTATGTTGAGAGCATGTCACCAACTATCATAATTGACATCGGGGGCATTGAGAAACCTAGACATCTCAGACATAAGCCTAAATTTATTTTCACAACTTGTGAAGGAGATCACCTCACTCATTTGTGTCCAACAACTGTTAGGTTACCAGAAGCATGGAGCTCACCTAAGGGCCCTTCGAGTGTTGAGGCGTCCTTGGTTTCCCCACACCCTATTTATTCTTTGATTGACATAGCCATAATGTCGTTGCAATCCTCTTCTGACCTCACCCCCATTGTCAAGGGTGATGTGTCCCCTATCCCTGTTACCATGCATCCTCTTCAACCTAAAATTGAAGAAGTGGTTGCACCAGTGCAATATCTAGTCAATCTTAATCTCCTTGCAGGGAGTGATGCATCATTCAACCATGTTGTCATCATTCTTGATCCTGCACCTTCTGAACGAGAGAGAGTATTACTTTCACCAAGTCCTCTCCCTTCGAGTTTTGAGGATATCACCTTTGACTGGGACATTCTTGTGAAGTATCTGATGCCCCCGCCTATGTATTTTCCTGTAAGAGATATTGTATGATCTATCATGGAGACTATATACTTCGATAATGCTTTATCCTCCTCGACTTGGAGATATTTGGGTTTTCCCAAGATTATGTTGGTTATTCGTAAGATACTGACATTCCACAGAAGTTCTGCAAGGGATCCTTGGCCTCCCCCGTAACTTGTCACCTAGACTCTCCCACACAAGTCTTAGTTAAGCTCTTTTCCGACTCATTATCAAAAAGTAAAAATATTTCCAAGTGATTTTTCCCTTTCACACTTGTTAAATTGGATTTGAAAGGTCGTGAGTCTTAGTTAATATCTTTTCCGACTTGTTATCAAAAAGAGAAAATATTTTCGAGTAAACTTGTCTCTTTCACACTCTTAAAATTGGTTTTGAAAAGACGTCTATTTGGCACAAGTTTATCCCTTTTTCACACCAAGTAGACTAAAAGACATAAAAAAGGACATTTTTTGGCGTTAGGTTGTGATTGCATCTCATGCCCTTGCTTTCAATATTGAGCCTATAGTTGGTTCTTTCTTTGCGTTATAAATCATTTGCCTCAACAGTTTTGCATACTCAACCAAGCAGAGCCTTGTTTATATCCTTCGCAATTTGACACCTTATACCTAGGAGGGAACATTCCCCTGAGTTTCCATCTCCCGCATGCACTTCCCTGCATTGAGCATAGGTATGTTCCACTACTGGAACTAGTTTTTCTTATTTGCGACACTTGTTTCCTCCTCTATATCATAG
The DNA here is from genome assembly GCA_010110895.2 of Picea sitchensis. Taxonomy (NCBI): domain Eukaryota; kingdom Viridiplantae; phylum Streptophyta; class Pinopsida; order Pinales; family Pinaceae; genus Picea; species Picea sitchensis. The sequence goes on along the minus strand of SNQJ01S0139033.1, from coordinate 13,586 downwards.
CATTCATTTGTCTATGAAAAAACAAAAAAAGACGGGCGATAAGGGAGTATTATCTTGTATCGGTAGTATTCATGTCGCCTTTGAAAAGAGCACAAAATTATTTGAGTCCATTCATCATCATAATTTTTGGATTAGCATGGCCTGAGGAAGCTGAGCTCGTTACAGAGTCTTCTCTACCGAATGGTTACTCTTCCGGTCCCTATAGAGAATTTTATTGATGCCTCCCACATCTCATAATTTTATCATCAGGTCTATGATGTCGGAGTCCTCCACATGTATCATGATGTCGGAGTCCTCAGAACTCTTGAATTTTCATGTTGGCCATACCCTCAGTTTGTCTCAGAATCACATGATATTGTAGTCCTACCATGCACCCTGCCCTACTTTCATCATTGGGAGGTAACCTTGAACAAAACAATCGACATTTCATCATCGATCATTGACTAGGTGGTTTCCCTTATGTTTGAACACAAGACATCTATTCACACATTGGGATTCATGCAGTTTATTAGATGCCATTAGCCTTATTGGTGGTTTCCTCGCCTTTGTCAGTAGTTTTCATCATTGGCTTCTATTCAGAGGGTCGTTTTCATGTATCACTTGCACTTGGCGCACACGAAAGATGCAAAGGGTTGTTGGTTTGTGAACATGTTCTTCATATGATTTCCACCAAATCATGAAGCTCCTGCTTTGTACCTCATGCTGATTGATGAGAGATGCCTTAATGCTCTCCTTTCAGTAGGTCTCTTTCCATCAACTTCGACCCATTTATTCTGGAAATGGGACCTAGAGTCTTATGAGTACCTTGAGGCTTGCAGTCATCAGTGGCAGGCTCTTTTTCCATTGACAGTTGGGAATACTTCAATGTCTCCTGATCGACAGATTCTTCAGGTGTTCGACATTGACTCCTCTATTCACACTCGTAAGAATGTACTTGGTGCCTTGATACCTGTTGGCGACGGAAGTCATTCCTCGATTACAGCAGGAACAGAACCCGGCGCCCATCAAGTTATGTCATGATTTGTTTATAAAAAGGGGTGATCGAATGGAGGTTAACTCAAAACAATGTTGTTCTAACTCCGAAACTAGGCTAGGCATGCATGGGCAAGTGAGTTCTTAGATAAACTTCAGACAGTGAGTTGTAGTAAGGGTGAGTAGGGGGAAGACTTGTATAAGAGAACTGCAAAGGTTTGTCGTAAACATCAGGTTTCTAACAGATTGTAGGAGAAAACATCTAAATGCAATATCTTCTTACATCCAAATGCAGAAAACCAGAGAATACAAAAATGCAACAATAAATCCTTTATCATAACATAATTGCAATAATTCGCGCGAATCATTCGATCATGAACTCTCTTAGTATGAGATGAAAACTAGATGGGGTGAGAAAACTGTCTGTCATTAAACAAAAAATCTTACATACAGATGCATAACCAGAGAACTAGAGTGTCTGTTAAAACTTTACAGTTGGGAGCTTCTCTCTACCATTGATACCTTGAAAAATATCAAAACTAAGTATATTACTCAAAACACTTGCACAACAGAGGCCTTCTAGACTTTCAGGATGAGGAGTCTCTTCAATCAAATCTGACCCGCACTCCTCTGTCATACGCCACCTTAATTCTGCATGGCTTGTGCCAGAGGGTAGTTGAGCCTTTAAATGTTGAATTAGCGTGTGCAGGCTTCCCTGATGAGTCGAGGACTCGGCATGGCTTCCATGGAAAGAACCAGTACAGAGGACCATCTTGGGTAGATTTTCAGTTGGGACATCCATACCTTGCAATTAATGCGTGAGGTGAGGTTTCAACCACCTTCTCTCTTCTTCATTCATTTCATGCAGGTATCGGGATTTGGATCATGTCGAACCGGCATCTGGAGAACACAATGCCCCCCTTCTAAAACTCAACTCGGTGCTTTTGGCCCCTTTTGTACAGCCCTTTCTACTCCCTCAAGTGACCACGGGCCGTGACCCTACACCTATCTTCCAGAGTTCTTTCGGTGTTTCGGGGTTCGTGGATAGGAAGGAGTGGGTCCTTTCTCTTCAAAGTCACGATGGGCGAAATGTCGGGAGGGCCTAACGGTCGCCACACGTCCCCCCACCAATCTGATGGTCCTGAATTAATTCGGTAATATTGTGGGCTCGGGTCCGAGATGTCTTCGACGCTTCGCGGATATGAAAGAGCTTCTACTTGCGCTTTGAAATCGCGATGGGCGAAAAGATGAAGAACCTAATCACGCACCATGCGTTCCTNCTAAGATCGTTCTCGGTGCTTTGGGACCCGTCTTGCCAAATGATAAACATTAGCACCCCTCCTTCAGGCCTGGTCCTTTGTGACCAGGTGCCAAAACCATGGGCCCGATTCTGGGCGCTTTTGGCGGTTCAGGATTCGAGGTTTCGAGATGTGAAATGATGAGGAGCGGTTACCCCTCGAACTCCTGAATGTCGACATGGTACGGATGTGCACCGCATGTCCTTAAGATGAAGGGCCGATGTAGAATTCATTATTTAAAAGGTGACCGCCTTCATTCCCAGGCTCGCTTGACGTGACCTGGCACTAGGACCATGGGCTTGGCTCCAAAGGTGCCCTCAACATTTCGTTGATCGACAATTTCGACTGCAATGAACGGGAGGTCCCTTGTCCCTCAAAACACCAATCCTCGCAATGCTAACTGGCTTCCACCTATCTTAACTCGATCGGATGACCCAGATCTGTCTTGAACTATGGGTGCTACCTTTTGTGCTAAATCCAGGGCAACTTGGTAGCCCCGAAAACCCGATGACCGTCGATCATATTTATAGGTGGATCTCAGTTGATGACAACAAAACTTCACCCGCTCGCTTGACCTGTAACCTGAAAAGAGATTCTCCCGCTCTGGACTTGGGCGCTTCCTGTGCAACCTACAGACCTGGGTACTTTTGTGCCCAAGACAAAAATTGTTGCTAACATTAGGCTCCATGGGGGATAGAGTCATCCCTGTGATTCTCTAAGAACTCATTCTGCAGCTTCAGTACCTTGCTATTGGGCTATGGAGTCATTTACTAAGCCGAAAATATGCAAAAAAGAAAATGATCAAAGAACCAAAGGACAATATTTACAAACAAAGGAGCCGTCTAAGGTTCAAACAAAACATTTCTTCAGAAAATGCCCATTTACTGGGCTGTTGAAAACCTCTTCACCCTCCAAATCTTGCAACCTGTACATGTTGTTTGAGAAAACCTTAGAGATTTTGAAGGGGCCGATCCAGAGGGTGTCAAACTTGTTGTGTTTTCCCTTATCTTGTCTGGGTGCATCCCACTTAAGTACCAAATCCTCGATCTCGAATTCCTTCTTCCTGACCTTCCTGTCAAAAGCCTGTTTGACCTTTTGTTGATGACTATGAGTTGCGTCCCTTACTTGTTCCTTGATCTGTTGTACTTCTATTATCTAATGAATACTTCTAATCAAATGATCCAAATCTCCTTCATAATCTTGAAAAAACTTTGCCACAGGTAAGGCAAACTGAGTGGGAAAAACCGCCTCTGCTCCGTAGACCAGCTAAAAAGGCGAGGTTCCCAGGGATTTCTTCATTGTCACTCAATCAGCCCATAGAGAAAATTTCAACTTTGAATCCCAGGCCCTTTTGTTGTCCTCCAATAGTCTTTTGATGATCCTTATCAGGCTTTTGTTGGAGGACTCTGCTAAACCATTGCACTGGGGATAGTAGGGGGTGGAGTGAATTAGCGATATCTGGAACTGCTCGCAGAACTTAATTATAGGCTCTGACTTGAAAGAAACAGCATTATCAGTGATGATCCTACTGGGACGGCCAAATTTGGCTATGATATCCTCCAGGAAGCTGATAATTAATTTGTGTGATTCACTTCTGGTGGGGGCAGCTTCTATCCACTTGGTGAAATAATCTGTTGCAGTCAGGATCCATCTGTGTTGGACACTTGAGGGAGGATGGATTTCCCCGATGAAGTCTAGCCCCCACTATTGAAATGGTGTTGAAGCCACTACAGGTTTCAATGGTAGTGGTCTAAGCTGCTGCTTTCTTGAGAACTTCTGGCATTTGATGCAGGCCCTGATTTCTCTGCTGACATCAACAGATTAAGTGGGCCAGTAATACCCGGCCCTAAGGATTTTGTGAGCTGTGGTCTTCCAAAAATGATGCCCCCCGCAAAGTCCTCTATGGAAATCAAGCATAACTTTCTGGGCTTCTGGTGGGTTCAAACATCTCAACAACATCCCCAGAGGGTCTCTCCAGTACAAGACTTTCCCAATGAGGCAATATCTGACCGCCTTGAGCTTTAAATCTCTTGCCTTACTTTTACCCATTCCATCCGTGGGCTTCAACTCCTGCAGAAAGTACAAAATGTCACGATACCAAGCACATTCTGTCAATGATAAGCCGTCCTGAGAGCGTCGGCTGGGCAACTTAGCTTGTTGAGTTCCTGAGCAAGTATTGATGAAACTAACCCCCAAGGATTCGTAATTGGATTCAACCAGTAACTTGGCTAAACCTTGCCCCTTAACCAACTTGGTGGGATTTATCTCCAAGTCAAATTCCAGGATTCTAGCGTTCCATATGCCTCTTCTCCCATCTATATCGGGTTGTACAAGGATGTCCTTCACAGAAGCCGAAGGAACGTATGTGGTCACCTTTGAGTGCAGGACATAGACTCTGAAAGCTTTGAGAGCTTTCACTAAGGCATAAGCCTGTTTCTCCATGATTTCATACTTGATCTTTGCATCTCTTAATGCCTTGCTGAAGAAGACAATGGGTTTTACTCGCCCTTCCTCATTTGTCTGCAACAAGACCACTGCTACTATATCAAAAGAAGTAAAAGAGAAAATTAGGAACTCTTTGGAATAGTCAGGATTGATCAGCATAGGTGCCTCACTCAATGCCCTTTTTATTCGGATAAAATATTCCCTGGGTTCAGAGGTCCATTTCACTTCATTTCCCTTCCTGAGCATGGTTGTGATGTGTTTCACCAACTCAACAAAATTTGAGATGAATCTCCTCAAGAAATTAATCTTCCCCAAAAATGTCTGAACTTCCTTCTTGGATATAGGAAGCGACAGGGTTTGAATTGCCTCCACTCTGCTGGGATCAATTCTCACTCCTTCCGCTGATACTATATGGCCTAATAGCTTGCCCTCCATCATAGAAAACAAGGATTTCTTGGGATTTAGGGAAAGACCAAACCTCCGACACTTCGAGAAAACTTTCCTTAAGTGATAGCAATGCTCTTTATCAGACCTGGAGAAGACTGTGATGTCATCTAGGTAGATCACTACAAAGTGGTCTTTCTCCCTGATGAAGGCTATATCCATGGCTCGCTTAAATGTTTCTCCTGCATTCATTAGTCCAAATGGCATTTTGGCATACATGAAAATGCCCCAAGGAGTGGTGAAGGTTGTCTTTTCCCTATCCTCAGGCATGACCGATATCTGATTATAGCCAGAAAACCCATCGATCATGGATATCCTAGATGCACCAGTTACCCTCTGCAGTATGTGTTCCATCTTAGGTAGGGGGTAATTGTCTTTCTTTGAGCTCCTATTCAGGTTCCTGAAGTCGACACAAAGCCTGATTTCTCCACTTTTCTTCCTCACCGGGACCAAATTGGCCACCCATTCAGAATATCTCAAGGGGATGATGATCCGGGCCTCTAACAACTTCTTCACTTCTTTCTCCATGACAGGCAGCAACATGGGATTTATCTGTCTTAGCTTCTACCTAAATGGCCTAGCCTCTTCCTTCAGTGGGATCTTGTGCTCAATGACAGATGTGTCATAAGTCTTGAGGTCTTCGTAGGTCCACGCAAACACATCAGTGAATTCCTTTAATAATTCAGTATATTTTGTCCTTTGTTCATTGGTCAGGTTGCTTGATAATTTGACAAACCTAGGCTCCTCATGTGTGCCAATGTTGCATTCGGCTGTATCAGCATCTTCATTTGAAACCTTACCCTTTACTGCCACATCATTCCCATCGAACAGTCTCTCTAAAGGGACTAGTCCCCTTGGAATGTGATTACTAGGCAGCTGAATAATCTGGTGATTAGCAATTTCATTTAAAAACATCTCAGGGTGAGGGTCACCTTCCGGGTCAGGATCCTGATCAATGTGCAACGCAGAAAACTCATCAATAGATTGGAGAAATTTTTCAATTTCCAAATCATCTTCAAATACCTTCCAATGCTTAACATTGTCCAGTACAGAGGGCCTATATTTTATTCCAACATCGTTTTTTATCATAGGTGGCAGAGGAATTTTGAGCAAACTAGTTGAGACAGCTAAAGAATCGGCTGAAGTATTTTCCCCCCTCGGAACGAAAGAAATGTTAAAAGCCAAGAAGAAATTATCAATCCAGTCCCATACTTCATTCCTGTAATTTCTGAGCTGGGGATTATTATCACGATAAGCATTTCTGACTTGCTAGATAATCTACTCAGCATCTCCAAATATTGCTATCTCCTTAATTCCCATTTCCTTCATAGCCCTCATACCAAGAACAAGAGCTTCGTACTCTGCCACGTTGTTGGTGGTTTTGAATTCCATCTTGTATGACAAGGATATGGCCTCTTGACAAGGTGATATGAAGACCACTCCAGCACCAGCACCTTCGCTAGAAGAAGCTCCATTGAAAAACATCTTCCAAACAGAGGGGGTTGGAGGGGGAAATAGATAATCAAGACTGGGCTGCTTTTTGACTTGGAAAGGGTCTTCAAGAGCATCAGTGAGCTTCAATAAAATAGACCCCAAATCGGTGTCAAGTGAAAAGATGGGGTGATTGGTGGGGTTTGCTTCGTCACTAACAATGTAGGCCAACTGAGCTTCTCTATATAACCTCCTTTTCTCCCCTCCGAAGACTGGAATGGTGGCATACGTAAGATCCATCTGTAATGTTCCTCCAAGCTTTTTTATCCAGGATCTAGACAACAACATACCAAATTTGGGGGGGACGCCAGCTACCACAATATCCATGAGCACACTCTTCATGGGTAGCTGAAACAAAGAAACCACCAGGTCTTTGATGACTCCTAGACACTACACTCTCCTTGAATCGAAAGAGTACAAATCATGATAAGTTTTTGTCACCTCCAGCCCGAATTCTTCCATTACTACTTTGGGCATAAGGTTATGGGAAGCCCCTGAATCCATGACACTGTTATGCAACACTTTATCATGTATGTTCAGGGATGTGTAGAAGGGAGGAGATGAATCATCTCTATCTTCTACCATGGGCCCTAGGAAAACTGCTAGCTTTTCATCTTGGAGATTTATTGAGTCAGTGGAAGGCTGGGGGGGCTCTGATTGTAGCAGCTTGGAGAGGGAATTTTTGAAATCTTCATTTTTAACTAGTTCAGATAGGGGTACAGGAATTCTAATCTTCTGAATCTCATGCTCAAAATTGAAGGAGGGAATAGGCTTAGGAACTTCCCTTACCTCAGTGACAGGTTCCTTGGTTGTTGGCGAAGCATCCTGAGTTTTCTTTTCTTTAGTAGTGGTTGTTGCAGCTTTAGTAGGCCTTTCCACCATGGGGGGCTGATCCTAGTTATCAAAATCCCCTTCTTTCTTTTTTGACCTCAGATTATATCTGTTAGGAGTGTTGTTGGCCTTTTCCCCTCTGCTCAACTCGTTGATTTGAGTGTTGATAAGGGATTCTTCATATGTAGATTGAGTCAAATGAGGAAACGGGGAAGTGTATTCGATGCAGTGGATCTCGGGGTCGAGTTCATCCACCTCCTCACCTTCCTCAGGAGAAACTAGGTTGTTCTGGAGGGGGCTCTGAACCTTCTGATCATCTCTATCTCTGCTCCTTTGTTCCCTAGGAAAATCTTGTGGCACATTGTTATTAGGCTTCCTGAAACCTCTACTATCTGTATTTTGGGGATTTATGTAGATGGGCTTCCCTTCTAGTTCCCACCTTTCCATCTTGGCAGAAAGTGATTTTAGCATTCTATCTGTCTCATCTGTCTGAAGGGGTAGGGGAGATGAATTGGATGGGGAAGCTTCAGGCCTCTTCCGGGATATGTTCCTACCAGCGGTGTTCCTGAGTCGGTCAACAAACAATAAGTTAGATTCTACTTCCACGGTTGCATCCTGCATGTGGGCCAGAGTAGTGGCTCTTCTTTCTCTCAACAGGAGGCAGAAATCGAGATCAAAGGTGCTAGCATAAGTGATCTTTGAAGAGGCTTCGGAGGGTTTTATCTCAGCAGGGATTTTATTGTACATTTTATTGAATCTCTTGGAGAAGTCAGAGACAGACTCCCCTTCTTTTCTCTTCAAAGACCCAAACTCTATCATGTAATACATGAAGTCTTTTTTATCTCCCCACTGTCTTAAAAAGGCACTATCCAAAGCTTCGATCCCATCAATAGATCCAGGAGGCAGGGCCTTAAACCATTTTCTAGCCTTGCCTTGAAGACTGTGGACAAAAATCCTCATCCATACATCTGCATGCATGATAACATTATCATCTGTAAAACTGTAAAAGGCTTCTAGGTGTTCTTCTGCAGTTATGTCCCCCTCACCTGTAAACTTGGGCAGCTGCTTGAGGTAACCATCTGCTGGGAGGGCATTGAGAGGCTGAGGTAA
>SNQJ01S0139032.1:22564-36456 GCA_010110895.2 Picea sitchensis | reverse complement strand
TTACAAATTTCCTTCCATTTACACGGCACTTGCCAATCCGTCTACACCCGTGCAGGCCATTCATACATGTTTTTTATTCGTTTAGGGTTTAAGATTTTTTATATCATTTATGTTTGTCATTATGTTTTTCTTGCAAGATAATGTATATATATATATACACGACGTTTCCATTTTCGGAGGGTCGCGTTTCCTGTCGTACCCGTTTCAGAAACTTCCAGATGTTTCCCCGTTTCGTGCAACTTAGCTTTAAACCAAACACTTGTCTCATAAGCGTTTCGACATACTTCTTTCAATTAGGATTTTTGCTCCATTGAGATATAGTCCACTCATCACAATAAAACAACTTCCTTCTTTTGCCTTTTTGGGAAATGTGTTATGTACATGATAATAAAATAAAGATAATAATAAAAGAATATAATAATAAAAGAAATATAATAAAAGTAACAATAAATGATAAATTCAATTTATTAATAATAAAACATTATGACTAAAAGTCGTGACTCCTCCGTAAAAATGGATGGGCTATAATATAAGTGTCCCTCGTTAATGCAAGAATCATCATTATTATTATCGATCATTTATTATTATTGTTTGTGCCTTCTGAGCAGTTTGGCCACTTCATTGGTATTAGAGCGACCTCGTGCCAACATCGTCGTCATCGTACAGAACAATCGTCGACCGTAGATCAACGATTGTCGTACTCTCCACTGCCATATGTCATACAATAGTGACCACTGTACTCTCCGCTGCCATCCGCCATACACACCATCATCGTACTCTACTCACAGTCAATTCTCACATTCGTACGTCCACCCAAAAATTCTTCTGCCACCCATACTCTACAATTCATACTTGCAACTAATTGTCGTACTCTGCCATTGTACATTAGTTGCCCGAAGCAGTCCCGTGTTCGTACTAGCTGCCAATTCAAACACCGTACGACCATCGTACCAACGCATGATATGCAATTACAATCCATACAATATTAATTTTGTACAATCTGTACATAATTAATTCCTCATAGTTAGTACGAGTTGCAATTCAATCCGTACAGTCTGTCAAAATTATTGCAAGTTAATTAATTTCCGTACAACTTGGTGGAATTAATTATATTTAATTGAAGAACCGTACAGTTTAAATAGAAATTTTTGGGGGTGCTACAAATTTAGCAAAAATTGATCGAAAAACACCACCGGTGACTAGGACAATGTCAATGAACGAATTTTGTAAAAATTTGGAAGAAATGAAAACAAAGCATGATCAATTTGAGGGACAAGACAAGTAGAATCACGCTAGCTTACTAGTTGAACAAGCTAAGATGAGTGAGAAGATTGTTAATCTAGAAGAGAAAGTCACTCAAAATCACCTAACGTTATAAGTTGGAACAAGCACACTTAGGTGCTAAGATTGATACAAATCACGTGACTCAAAAAACTAGTTCACTAAATTAGAGAATCTCCTATCAAGTCTTGTCAATCCTCAAAACAATGTTGACCCAAAACAAAATTCTTCAAATGCTTCAAATCCACCGAGCCCACCTGACACCCCAAATCCACAAATAAATATTCCCCCGTTTAACTGGGCAAATCCCCAAATAAGTATATCTCCTCTAACACAACAATTCTCCAAACAAACATACCTTAGGGCATGGTAATTCATAACCCATTTCCTCTGTATATCGTCTTTGCATATCCATCGAGAGCCAAACTTGAGTTGTCCAAATTTGATGGGAAGGAAAAATAAGGAGTAACTTGGTTTAATAAAGCCAAAGAATATTTCAAAATCTATGGCATATGTAATGACGACGAGAAAATAATACATGCATCCATGGAACTGGAGGGAGATGCATATAACTGGTACATGTGGTGGAAAAAGACAGGATACGCCATAAGTTGGACAAAGTTTAAAAATGAGTTTTTCAAAAGATTCGAAGGTATCAATGAAGAGGATTTTTTTATGAAACTCATGAGGTTACAACTAAAAGGAAACATGGACGATTTTACTCATGACTGGGAAACTTTAGCCACAAGAGTACCTAGACTATTGAAAGAATGCCTGGTCCAATCATATATAATAGGTCTTAAACCCCACATTCAGAACAAATTAAAATTACATGATATTGCAGATATGGAAACAACTATATGTAAGGCAAGGGAAACAAAAAAAAAACTAGAAAGATCGTCACTGCAAAGATTCGATAAAGTATACTCAAGACGGAACCCCCCTCAAATTGTAGATGGAGAAAACTCAAGGCACCTTCCACTGCATTTAAGAGAGGGAAGCAAACCTAATTTAGAAGCCTAACGAATAAAACAAGGTAAATGCAATTATCATGGTGAAAAATGGGATCCCAGACATAACTGTTTCAAAGGGAATAACACCAAAAAACTATATAAATGTGAAGCAAAAGACGATTCAGAAAGTGAGGAATCAGTTGAAGAAGTTGAGGACCCTCAAAAGTTTTCTCCAAAATCGGATAATGATAATGCACCACAAGTATCGCTATCAGCCATGACAAGAATAGCCCAACCACAAACATTGAAATTAAAAGGGCACATCAAGAAGAGCAATGTAATGGTCCTAATAGACACTGGAATCACTTATAACTTTGTTGACACAAATATCGCAAAGAGATTAAATCTTTTTTTGTATCCGATGCCCAACATGAATGTCATCGTAGCAAATGGTAAAAAAATTGAAGACGTGGGGAAATGGCACAAGGTTAAGTTGCAGATTCAAGACTATAGGTTGGAATCCCAATTTTATACTGTTCCTTTGGGAGGGGTAGACGTAGTCTTAGGTGTCCAATGGCTACAAACATTAGGCACTTACTCGCCAACCGTCAAAAACAATATATAAAGTTCAGATGGCAAGCGGAAAGATACAAGTTATATGGATTCCAACCACCCCAAAATCATGTGGTGTCCTTCCATCCAATGGAGAAGCTAATTCGAAAAGGGGCACCAACATATATGATACATTGCCACCAAATGGAAATATTGGCCTCTAAATTAGTTAATACCGATCCACCTCAGATCCGAAAACTAATTCAAAAACACAAGAAGGTATTTCAATATTTACCCTTGGAGCTACAATCGAAAAGAGAAATTGAGCACATAATTGAAGTGAAATCCGGGTCAGATCCTGTTAACATCAAGCCCTATTGGTACCCACACCACCAAAAAGCCAAAGATCGAGAGAATAGTCCAAGACCTCTTGAAGCGTGGTATTATCAAAAAGCAGAAGCCCCTATGTGGCTCCCATAATTCTAGTTTGAAAGAAAGACAAATCTGTTAGATTGTGTATAGACTACAAAGGGTTGAATAAGATTACAATAAAAAATAAATTTCCTATTCCCTTCATCGATGAAATGTTGGATGAGCTTCATGGAGTGAGATATTTTTCAAAATTGGATCTGAGATCAGGTTATTACTAAATTAAAGTAAGGCTAGAAGATGTGGTAAAGACAACTTTTTGTACTCATGAATGACACTATGAATTAAAAGCGATGCCCTTTGGGTTAACCAACACTACAACCACCTTCCAAGCTACCATGAATGAAGTATTCCAACCCTACCTAAGGAAGTTTGTGCTAGTGTTTTTTGACGACATTCGTATCTATATTAAAACATGGGGAGAACATCTCAAACACTTGGAGCAAGTTCTCTCGCTTTAAAGAAAGGAACTAATTTTATGCAAAGATGTCAAAGTGCACCTTTGGAAAAGAAGTAGACTATTTGGGACACATAATATCAAACAAAGGAGTGAAGGTAGACCCCAATAAGATTAAAGAAATTATAGAAGGGCCCAAGCCAAGTAACATCACCAAGTTAAGGGGATTTTTGGGTTTTGTAGAAATTTAAATGACAAAACAACAAGTAAATAATTCTGTCATACACTTAGCAACTTAGAGATAACTGTCTTCTATGAACTCTGATATGTATAAACCCACATTCAGAAAATACCATAAGCATAAATACACATTGCTAAGCACTTTTGCAGCCGAATAAACACAATGAACAACCATTCAACTCAGAAAAACTCAGAAATTTAGGCAATGCCAGGGAAAACCCCAAATGTGGGGAAACCCAATGAGAGAGTGAGATTTATATAGCTTCAGGAAAGTACATATCAGCAGCAACAATACAATTTCCAGCAAGAGAAAAATACCTTACAACACCCAAAACCGTCCCAATTTTCTGCATTGGAAAACCTGCCCAGAAATGGCTGTACGGCCCAGCTGAACAGCACCCGAAAACAGTGCCAAATCCTTACTGTACGGACAGCACCAGAACCGTCTTCTTCACCAACAGAAAACACTGAAAAATCTGCCTCGATTTTTGTGCAGCAATGCTGTCTCGATTTCCATGCCCTCCCAGCCTATTGTACGGACTGTACAGTACGACCCTCTTTTTCAGCCAGCTGCTAAACAGTCTTCACTTCAGAAATTTCTTGGGAAACATGCCTACTCTCTCTTGGGAAATGCGCCCTCCTTGCTGCCCTCACTCTCCTCTCAAGCTATCTCAGAAATCTCTCAAACTCTTCTCAATGTGTCTTGCACACTACACAATGTATTCTCTTATAATCTGAAAGTGACCCTTCACCTTCTTCAACCCTAGATCTAATGGCCAAGATCTAATCTTGCCTTTACAAGATCAAGGGTCATGATTCATTCCCTCCAAAATAAATCACTTTAAAATATTAAAGTACATTTTCACTTTATAACCTCCAAAATTAATCACTTTAAAATATTAAAGCACATTTTCACTTATAACATAAGTGCACTTTATGAGATACAGTCACTTTAATATTAGAAGGTACACTTTATTAAAAAGTCACTTTAATATTAGAAGGTACACTTATTAAAAAGTCACTTTAATAAAAGAATCACTTTATCACAACTTTATAAAAACCCATTACAAAGTCAAGTGTCTAGTAGTGTAGGTACAAGGTTACTTCCGCATACAAGACACACATGCGGAGTACCTCCTGAGCTAAAAAGCTAACAGATAGGGTATTATCGAAAGTTTATTTGGAATTACGCTCACGTAACTGCTCCCCTGACAAACCTTTTAAAATTTTTTTGTCCCAATGGGATGATCAAACAGAAGGATGTTTTAAAGTATTAAAGGAGATTATGTCCACCACACCAGTGTTAGCCACTCCTGACTTTTCAAAACTTTTTGTAATCAAATGTGATGCTTCAGGATTCATAATAGGAGTAGTGTTGATGTAGGATGGCCACTCTATAGCATTTGAAAGCAGGAAGCTCAATAAAAGGGAATGTTTAAAGTCTAAATATGACAAAGAAATGCTTGCCATTATGCATGCCCTAGCCAAATGGTGACAATTTCTTCTTGGAAGCAGATTCTTGATTTGCACAGACCATAACAGTCTTCAACACCTCCTCCAACAAAAGACACTCTCCATAGAACAACAAAAATGGATAGAAAAAATTGCCACTTTTGATATGTAGATATTACACAAAAAAGGTAAGGATAATATAGCAGTTGATGCTCTTTCACTAAAGGATGAAGAATCATTGTCTCTCGCAATCTTGGTTGTAGTTCCAGAATGTCTGGATGAATTCCGCAATGAATATGCAAAAAACCCAGAAACATGTGCTATCATCAATATTCCTGTCCAAGATTCCAAATTCAAATGGAAGAACAACATCCTTTGGTATAAAGGAAGAATTTTCCTAAGTTCACATTCAAAATTTAAGTCCAAGATTCTTAATGAGTCCCATGATTCACCAACAATTGGACACGCGGGCTTTTTCAAGACCTACTACAATGCACGTTAGTCTTTTTTTTGGAAGGGGATGAGTAAATATTTTTAGCTTTTTTTTGGAAGGGGATGAGTAAATATTTTTAGAAATATGTAGTAGAATGTGATCAATTCCAAAGGAACAAAAGTGAAAATGTTATGACCCTAGTGTTGCTCCATCCACTACACATTTCTAACCAAAAATGGGAAGAAATATCAATGGACTTCATCGACGGGTTACCCATGTCAGGCGGAAAAGGCAAAATCTTTGTGGTGGTGGTTAGGCTTACTAAATATGCTCACTTCATAGGAATTAGGAGAGTAGATTTAGCAAAACAAATTGCTGAAATATTCTATAAGAATGTTTACAAATTACATAGATTCCCTAGAATCATTGTTAGTGACAGAGATGCAAAATTTAAAGGTAATTTCTGGAGGGAATTCTTAAAACAAATGGGAACATCTCTCAACATGAGCTCAACCTACCATCCCCAAACAGATGGGCAAACTGAAATTGTTAATAAGTGTTTGGAAGCGTAGCTCTATTGTTTTGTCACCGATAAACATAATAAGTGGCTCCAATGGTTACATTTGGTTGAGTGGTGGTACAGTTCCACATACCACACTTCCACTAAAATGACTCCATTTCAGGTTCTTTACGGTTATGAACCTCCTAAATGGAGGGAACTCGTTATAATAGAAACAAGAATTCTAGTAGTGAAGGATCAATTAGAGGAAAACCAAAAAGTATTTCAGACACTCAAGGAAAACTTAAACATCACAAGAAATCGAATGAAGCAACAAGCTGACCGACATAGGACTGAAAGAGAATTTGAGGTTGGAGATTGGGTATTCAGAAAGCTTCAACCTTACAAACAATTATCCCTGAAACAACACAGAAAGAACAATCTGGCTCCAAGGTTTTACGGATCATATTAGATCAACAAAAAATAAGCCAAGTAGCATACAGTTTGGACCTACCGGAGAAAAGTCGCATCGACAATGTTTTCCATGTATCTTGTCTCAAGGTGTTGGGTAAGCACCAAATAGTGCATACAACACTACCTACATTAGATGATGAAGGTAAGATTGTTTTAGAACCAAAAGGTATCATTTCCACCAGAGAGAAGAAATTACGCTTTGAGTAATTAAAGAGTATCTCATCAAATGGAAGAACCTACTGGAAGATGATGCTTCTTGGGAGACAGAGTTTTCGTCAACAACATCCATCCTTACCCATGCTTTGAGGACAAAGCATTCCTTAAGGGAAAGGCAATGTTATGTACATGATAATTAAATAAAGATAATAATAAAAGAAATATAATAAAAGTAACAATAAATAATAAATTCAATTTAATAATAATAAAACATTATAATTAATAGTCATGACTAAAAGTTATGACTCCTTTGTAAAATCGCATGGGCTATAATATAAGTGGCCCTCGTCAATGTAAGAATCATCATTATTATTATCAATCATTTATTATTATTATTCGTGCCTTTTGAGCAGTCTAGCCACTTCAAAATGAGAGATTGCAATGCGAGGAAGTTTGCAAATCTAGTTATGTTTGGCCTAACAATCTTCTCGTCTCTTTGTGTTTTTCCTCATTAGGTTCAATACCCATGTGGGCTTATAGATGTATTTGGTAATGACTTGGCTTGATTTATAACCTTTTTCACCAAATGGTTCTTTGCCTATATCCTCAAGTTTGTCTAGGTAGTGTGCAACTTATGGGGTCTTGAAAATGCTTGGGTGTTTCTCCTCCAACAACATACCAACAATAACATAGAAGCATTATCAATAATGATCTATACAACACTTTGCACCTCCACCTCCTCAGCCACCTCATCCAAAAGCTCAGACTGTGCATTCTTCACATGACTGGATGCATGTATTGGTTCTAGAAACATAGTTCCTCGTGGGCATGTCATGAGGAAATTATTTCGGTATGAGACTTCTCATTAGTCCATCCATTTGACATGATGGTAATCTCATTTTGGTTCATGATTCGTTAAACTCTCTCAATTCATCATTTTTGCATCTAACTTCATTTTGTAAAAGTGGTCCCCATAACTCATGAAAATTAGGGTTTGTGAAGCCCTTACAATTTACATAGGCTGATAATTATGTGTGTGGAGACATTGAAAGGGATAAATGCATCATACCACTATCTAGCCATGTATTCAAACATTGCTTCCTTGTATTGCTTCTTCCATTCAATGCTGGACTGAGTGCAATATACCAGATAAATTATATTATGCAAAACAAAAATATTTAGCAAGCAGTAATGAAACAACAAGATTATAGCTAGAACAATACCAGAATAACACCAGAAAGAGCACCTTTATTAAAGATAGCAATGTTCACTAGCCTCTTTGAGGGGGCAACCTCCAGCAGAGTAGAGCTCTATTACAATTATCTCCAAGACAAAAAATATCCAATACCTCCTACTCTTATTTATACTAACTCTACTTTCTAAGGAAACTTCTAGAGGAAGTTTCCTTACCCGTTTCTTTGGCTTTTGGTTGCGTTGCGGGCTATCCACATCAAAAGACTACCAATACAAAGCCTCCTACAAAAGGTGTTCCTAGTTATCCCATGGAACCTTCCAAAACTGAGGGTGGTGATTGAGTGAGTGACAGCAATTGTGTATCAAGAGGCCGGATGAGATAAATTCTTTAATGCATGGGCTCTGATGATTTTGCTGATGATAGGTGAGTTGTTTGATATAGGAGTGCAAGTTGAGCTGAAAACACATTTAGCACAGATTAATTTGACTAGATTTACTATTCTAGTGCATAGGGAGAACATGGATTGAAACATGGGCTGCTAGTAAAAATCACAAGCACAACAATTACACTTTGGATAGACTGTGTGAGGGCTACATGATGCTTTATTTATTGTTTTTTACATGCCCATTCACAGACCTATCCATAATTACCTCAAGTGTTTGATTCAAATTTCTTAAAGATTTGAGCACAATTCCATCAACAAGTTGGGGGGCCTTAACTCCTCGACTCTAATACCATATTATTAATAGTGGTTGTATGCTAGGATCGTTATCCTAGTTGCATGGGAACAACTCTCAGGAGTTGGGGAACTCGTTCTCATCATTGCCCGAGTTCCAAGAGCTTTGGAACTGGTAGGAAATGTTCAGGGGGCTTTGGGAACTTGGCAGCAGAATTTTTTTGGTGAGGGGTGCAGCACTTCCAATGTTGTTCCCATGATGTTCGACGCATTTTCAATTTCATGGGGCCCAAATTACCTATGTTATGGCTTGTTTTTCTGCTAGGTTACAACTCCACATGAGCCCAGCCAGGTCCAAAAATTGCCAACTATGTTGGATGCACCCTTATGAATCTGCATATTCATGTGGTTTGCACTCATCGAGTCCTAGTTGGGTCATTGATTTGCAGGTTTAATGGCTGTTGATCTATCTTTTTAGAGGAGTTTGAAGTCCTTTGTCATAACTGCCTTCTTGTCTTAAGTCAGTAGAACACCTTCATTATTCATCTTGTCATTCTGATTCATTGTCAATGGCCCCAAGTCTGTTTATGTTTTCAAAGAGTCTAGGGTGGTTTTGAAATTCATCTAAGGACAGAGTTAATTGGGGCTTGTTGATTTGGTCAAAGTTCAAACCTTTTTATAATAAAATATATTGACAATGACTATAAGGAAAGGGAAAAACTAAAAAAGGCATTTGTACTGTTTGGTCAAATCTTATGGTATAATATTAATATTATACATACACTTTTATACTAGTAATAGTTTAATGCATATTAATATTATGTCCTTATTTATATCAGTAGATATTAATGTTGACATAGGTTTTAACTTTTTAAGAGCATTGTATAGCTCCTTAATGCACCTGACCCCCATTTTCCCCTAGTTTATGTTTTTTTTAATATAATCTTAGTATTTTTTTAATATCTATTATTGCCACTGCAAACCTACCAATTTTCTGCAAATTTGGGCAAAACTTCTAGCCATTCCAGATACCCGTACCAACACTTAAGATTTTCCCACATTTCAGAAACTTGTGCAACATAGATTGTTATAATAAACGTGACTCTGCACAACACACACAATGAACACTGGAATAAATGATACGGAATAAGCTCAATGTTTGTGATAATACAAAATCCGCTTATGGTATAAGTGGGTAAGAGATATGACCCTTCTGGTCAGGGTCACTAGTAAATAATATATCAAACATACATATTAATATATTAAATATTAATATTAATGATTAAATCTTAATGTTACCCACTAAGTCAAGTTTAATACTAACAATTAATGGGGTTGAAAATCATAACAGTTGGGTATTGGTGTAAACTTTGGGCCAGGATGAGTTTTCTTTTAACTTAGTGTGATAAATTTAAGTATTTTCTGGCTTGCATCTTCTATTAATTTAGTATTTTTTTGATTTTCCTATTTTATTCAAGATTGCCCACTTTATTTTTGTTGGATCGGGCATTTTTGAATCACGGGACATGACTCGTACTTTTATTTCTATTACTAGGTGTTAAATTAGTGATTAAGTTCGTTCTTAATCTGGAGAGGCTTTTGGAATTTTACAGTAGACAATCTTGTTCCTATGCAGGTTGTCTCTGAGGAGCAAATACAAGAACATGCTCCAATTTTGTTAGACTATGGTCCTTTGACTAATGACCTGTTTCTAATAGATTATGGATTCGTAGTATCTAAAAATCAACATGATTATGTTGAGCTAAAATATGATAGGGCTCTTTTGGATGCTGCTGCTGCCATTGCTGGTGTGCACTCTGATGCTTTTGCATCTCCTGCTCGTTGGCAGCAAGAAATTCTTTGTCAGCTAAAAGTACAAGGTGATCAGGCAGTTGAAAAGGTTTGTACTTTATATTTCAAGTACCATACGGTGAAAGTTATTGACCTCCTAAATTCTCCATAGGAAAGGAAATTGTGTGTATCTGATTTTTAATATTTTTTACAGGTAACTTTGGGAGGTGTGGACTTGGTGGATGGTCATTTGTTAGCTGCTCTAAGAGTACTGTTTGCTGAGGATTTGGAGTCTATAGAGAAGCATGATCTTATCAATCTGCAATCATTAGCAATGGAAGCTCCACTTGGTGCAGCTAATGAAAGTAATGTTCTCCGCACAATTATTGCATTATGTGCCATTTCTTTGGGACACTTCCCAACCAAGATAATGGAGGATGAGATGCTTCTAAGGAAAGAAGGGAATTCAGAAGCCATGAAATTGGCAGTAGAATATCGGATAAAGAAGAAAGAGATGCTTATTGATGTCATGAGAGATTTGACTCGGAGACTGAACAATGTAAAAAGGATCAAGGGCAAAGATATTGCAGATATTGATTAGAGAGGTATCTGTCTGATCATTGTGTTAAGTTGATAAACTGAAAATGATAGACATTGAACTCTTTCAAAGGTCAGCATCTCTCCTACTAGAGAAGACTTTTCCACTTTTCAGAATGTCAAGGCTTATAATCTGTTGTCTGCTTCTATTTTATTACCTTACACTTATTTTTTCTGGAAAATAATTAATTAATTTTGAAAAAGTGTAATGTAAAAGATGCCTTAAAGGGGCTTTAGATGGTTGTTCTGTAGAATTGACCCTAGGATCACAGTCTCTTAGGTTTTCTATGCTCCAGAGTATTTTCTGACCACTGGCATGCTAGCCCCTGAATGGTGTCATGACAGATTTTGACTGCAGTACACAAGGTCTAGAAGGTCAGTTTGAACCAAGATAAGAATCTTGTTGAAACTGATCAAAGAAAGCAGTGATAGAAAATTGAAGGTTAGGAGTTCATTGTAATAGCTAGCGATAATATAGACATGGTGTAATGCGTCATTAAGTGATTATGTGGCAGTTTCTCATTGTGTAATCTTTCTTTATAAACACTTATGCCTCTAATGAGTATAAAATTAGATATTCATTACTGAAGATGTTTAGGTTCAATCAAAGTGAGTTAAGAAAGAATCTCCCTGTAAGGGAGTAGACATTGGCTTGGCCTAAGGATTACCACCCAGAAATGGGTGTATTTTCTATTCAAGGATACCATCAGAAGCCCAAGACATATATCTACGATTCAACACTAGACCAGTACTCCCATCATTCGGGAAAAATGGCCAATTTGATTCGACTGTAGAGATCATTTGAAATGCATAAAGAAGCCACGTGGATAGGGACAATATGACTGATCCACAGCTCTCTTTATTAATGGTCATTAAAAACATGCTACAAAATACTGGGATTTCTCCATGTTATTCGACTTACAGACAAGAAGCTACAGTTCCCAGATCATTTGGAAAATGGCTACGCGCATTGGAGAAACCGAAGGTACATTGGGAAAATTAAATGGATCAGATGATGTCAAAACAACAATGAAGGAGGGACATGACAAATTAATCAAATATCATGGGTTGAAGACTAGATATACTATCTTAATTCACTTACAAGTACAAAGAAATTCCCAGTAGACCTAATTGCAGAAATATGGATTTCAAAACTACCAAGCTCAACTCTGAACCCATTTTTGGTTAATATAATGTTTATAGAATCTAGTTATTCCAAGTTTGAAAATAGGTTTGGATAAATTCTCTACAATGGGAAATGCAGTTCAATCATGAAGGTATGAAAGTAAGATCTGATTATCAACTCAGCAGTGTTAAGGATGATAGCCTTGGACTTGTTATCACAAAATCTAACACTTGTGAAAAGTCTTCATTGTCATTTTTTCATATGTGAAACTAATTTCAGATTTGAAAATTACTTCCAAGTGATCCAAACAGTAAACCCTAGATGTTATCACTGAACAATTTTACACTGAAATTATTGTTTGAAAATTACATCAGCGGAAACAACAAGATCAGAGATAAATCATACATATACCCGAGACACAATTTTCTGTTCTGGAAATATTCAAATTCTGAAATTTCTGAGGGCAAAAAAAACCCCCTCTCAATTGTCACAAAATCATCAAATATGAGGAAAAAACCACTCTAAAAAACCACAAAATCAATAAAATTCCTGGGACAAATCCTAACTTACAAATCTGCTCTAGCTGCACTTGTACAACCTGATGACGTCAATCGTACGGTTGCTGATGTCAGCCTGTACAAACTTGCTACTGCCCAGAAAATCATGTGGTACGACCCCTAAATGTATGCAACTGTCTCCATTGAGATCCACACACATACACGACTCTCTCCACTGAAACCCGCGTACATACACGACTGTCTCCATTGAAACCCGCATACCTGTACAGAAATACTGTACGAACAATTTTCCTTCTGTGCTTGTTTCTCTCCTCCACACCTACGATCTTCCTCACCTCACACGTGTGATTTCCCTACTAAGAACAAAAAATAGAGGATATGTAACCCTAGGCTAGATTTGCCAAAGTTGTAGAAATTTCCTTGCTGAAATCACCAAGCCTCCTAGCACAAGTGTTCACTCACTTATGCTAACTCCATAATATCACTATGAGATTTGTCACAATCTCTCCTCTCCTTTTAAAGGAGTCTAATGTGAGTTTAGAAGCCCTTAACTTACACTAAGGAGCCCTTTACTAAACTCAACATTAAATTATAATATTTTATTCCTCCTTGTGTGTGTGAAGCCCCAACATATAAGGCTACAAAGACGATCACCAAACCCATCAAGCCCCAACTTCATTCCAAGGGTGTTTTTACCAAAACAAAAGTGTTATCTGGTGCCAATGAAGATTCCCACATGCTCGATACCATGGCCACTAGTGGGAATACTTTCCAAAGCTACAATACATCAACACTCCCTCTTAGCGAGGGATGCATTCTCACCCACTCCAATGTCTCCTGGAAGTATCTTTGTCTCCTACACTAGAAGTGGCTCTACTTCCCACTCTGGATTTGCTACCACAATTGCAGTCAAATCCTCCTGATTGGCTGCTACCTCTGTCACTGAAACAAATCTTGTTGCATGGCATGGTTCTTTCTTGGAAGTCATGTTGCTCCTAAAAGCCTCACGCTTTTGAGCCTCCTTGGCTTCCTCAACCTATGACACCTTCTTGACGATTTTGGAAGATTCTTCTCTCCCACTTGTACCTGAAGATAGACTTCCTTTGGATGAGTGATGCTCCCT
>SNQJ01S0139032.1:0-22554 GCA_010110895.2 Picea sitchensis | reverse complement strand
TACGAGTTGTACGACCTGCTGGTACAGCCCAGATCGAGTTGGTCACTTGCTGGGCGCTGGAGGTAAGTTGGTTGAGCAGAAATGGAGATCGTACAACCCTTCTCCTCTGGTTGAAGCTTGCTTTGTAGTTGAACCTAGTCTCACTGTTGTAGTTGCTCTTTCACCAAGTCTACTTGTGCATAATGAAGCCCCAAAACCCTATTTCTTCCTTGGCAATTCGATCTGGGCCCACCAGTCATCACAATGGCTAAGATTAGATCTAAATGGAGGGCTCAGATCAAATGACTTATGACTATAGGAAAAATTGATTTTTCCTATGTCATCTAAGTGTAGAAAACAGAAATTAAATTGGGCCCCTTCTTGGTGGGTCCCCCTGCCAAATTTGGTGCACCTCCAAATCTAGCGAACCCTTTCCTCTCTAACTCCAATTCTAACACTCCCTCTTAGAGAGGAAGATGTTTTTCACTACACCAAGTTTATCTCTGAAGTAGACAAAGCTTGACCTTGGCAATGCCTTGGTCCAAATATTTGTTGTCTGATATCCTGTTGGTAAGTACTAGAGTTTTATCTTTCCCCGCTGAACAAGTCTCTGATGTGATGGTACCTGAACTCAATGTGTTTGGAGCGGTCATGAAACATTAGATTTTCAAAGAGCTTAATGCAGCTCTAATTGTCACAGTGTATGACTGTGGGCTCCAATCCCTGAAACAAAAAGTCCCACAAGTAGCTTCCTCAACCAAATAGACTCGCAGGCAGCCAAGCTGGCAACCATATACTCGGCCTTGGCTAAACTCAGTGCAAAGTATCTTTGCTTCCTGTTGAACCAGGAAACTACTACTGACCCAATACTGAAAGCACACCCTGAGGTGCTTTTGCAATCAATGGAACCCCCCACCCAATCAACATTGATGGATCCCTGAAGCTTCATGCCATCAACCTGTCTGTACCATAAACCATAATATGTTGTGCCCCGAAAATATCGTAACACATGCTTAGCAGCAACCCAATGTAGCCTGGTGGGCTCTACCAAGAACTGGCTCAATTGGTTAACTGCAAAACATATGTCGAGTCGTGTGTTAATGAGATACATCAACGACCCTATGAGTTGCTTGTATAAAGTAGCATCGACCCTCTCAGCTCTACTAGAGTCCACCTTCTTCCAGTTTGTGACTAAAGGAGTGGCCATGGCCCTGCAATCCTGCATGTGAAATCTCTTGAGAATTTGTTCTGCATATCTTCCCTATCCCAAGAAGGTCCCACCATCACCCTGCCAAACCTCCAATCCAAGGAAATAATGCATCAGCCCTAAATCCTTCATCTCAAACTTGCGTGCAAGGTCCTCCTTGCAATCCTGAATCAAGCTATCTGCTCTTGTCAATATCAAGTTGTCTACATAGAGCACAAGAATGAGAGGTTGGCCCCTCAACCACTATGTAGTAGAGGTTTGGATCCGCCTCACTCTTAGTAAATCCCAATCCGAGAAGGTAGTTCTCAATGCGAGCATACCAAGCCCTCGATGCTTGCTTGAGCCCATAAAGAGATTTCTTCATCCTGCATACATGTGTGTCTTTGTTGAAGGTCTCAAACCCCTCAGGCTGCTCCTCATAAATCTCCTCCTCAACCACTCTATTAAGGAAAGCAGTCTTAACATCCATCTGGTGGACTTTCCACCCCATCTGTGCTGAGATAGCCAATATAACTCTGACAAACGAATACCGTGCAACAGGTGCAAATGTCTCACCATAGTCTATCCTCTCGACCTGTGAGAACCCCTTGGCCACGAATCTGGCCTCGCACTTCTCCACACTCCCATCAACCCCCTACTTGATCTTATATACCCAACGTGAGCCAACCACAGATTTTCCCTCTGGTATGGGCACTATCTCCCACACATCATTGCGCATGATAGAGGAATACTCCTCTTCCATGGCATCTCGCCAAACCTGCTGGGAAGTTGCCTCCTTACAGGAAGAAGGCTCTGAGTCTATCAACTCAGTCATAAGTGCCAAACAACCAATATACCTTTGTGGAGGTCTGCTCAGTTTGAATGTAGAGGTGGGAGGCTAAACTCTCTCTTGAGCCTCTCTGATCAACTGATCTTCCCACTTGGCTCGTCTTCTCCCTAAACTAGGAGTCGCTGGTTGTGTGGGCTCCACTCGCTCGTCTCTCTCCCCCTCAATCTTTTCCTCATTGTGTTGCCCAGCCTATCTCACTGCTGGCTGAGTAGGTGTCTAAGAGGCTGGTTGAGCCTCCTGCTTGGGAGCTTGTTGCTCCTCATCCTCTATTGTTGTCTGTTCACGCTCCAAGGACTTCCCGAAAGCCTTACCCTCCTCAAACCTCACATCACGCCTGATCATTGTCCTCCTAAGTGTTGGCACATACACCCGGTATGCCTTGGTTCTCTCGTTGTGGCCTACAAATATGCCCTTTACTGTCGTGGGCTCCAGCTTCTTCCTGCTCTCCGAAGTACATGGCAATAAACTAAACTGCCAAAATCCTGAAGTGAGAAACATCGGGCTTCTTTTCGGTGAAGGCCTCCTCTGATGTGGCCCTGCCTAGCACCTTGTGCAAAATCTAATTATGTAGAAACACTACAATGTTGCATGCCTCGACCTAGAGAAACATGGGCAGGCCCTGGTCATGCAACATGGCCTTAGCAGCACCCACTATGTTGCGTTTCCTGTGCTCAACTACCCCATTATGCTGAGGATTATGGGGTGCAGTGATCTCTCTCCTGATGCCCTCTTTGGCACACAAGTCCCTGAAGGAGTTGGAGATGTACTCTCCTCTATTATTTGAACTCAAGGCCTTTATCCTCTTGTTGGTATGGTTTTCAACTAGGGCCTTGAACTCTACAAACCTGGACAACACTTCATCTTTCTTTTTCATAAAAATTATCCAAGTTTTACGAGAATGGTCATCAATAAAAATAACATAATACCTGAACCCACGAAGAGATGGAGAAAAGAAGGGTCCACAAATGTCTGAGTGGATCAACTCCAATATGTCCTTGGCTCTGTCATCTCTGCTGGGAAAGGAAGTATTGGCGTATTTTCCAAGAGTGCAGCCCTTGCACACCTCATGAGAATCCACGTTGCATGGTGGCAATCATGTGGCTATCTCCCCCAAAATTTCCAGCGCCCTATGGTGCAAATGACCCATACGCCTATGCCATAGCTCTGCTAGCTCACAACCTTGTTGGTTATCCTGCTGCTTGTTCAAAGTTGTTGCAGCCCCAAATTGTAGCTTGTAGAAGGTTTTCTCCCCAACTCCAATCTACATTGTTGTCCTAGAGTTGGGGGGTTTCAAGAGAACCCTTCTCTTGCGAAAGAACACTTCATAACCCAAGTCTTCAACCACTGAAATAGACACCAGATTTTTCTTCAGCCCTAGAACATATAGAACATCTCTGAGATAGAGAGGTTTTCCAAANATGCCCTCTTTGGCACACAAGTCCCTGAAGGAGTTGGAGATGTACTCTCCTCTATTATTTGAACTCAAGGCCTTTATCCTCTTGTTGGTATGGTTTTCAACTAGGGCCTTGAACTCTACAAACCTGGACAACACTTCATCTTTCTTTTTCATAAAAATTATCCAAGTTTTACGAGAATGGTCATCAATAAAAATAACATAATACCTGAACCCACGAAGAGATGGAGAAAAGAAGGGTCCACAAATGTCTGAGTGGATCAACTCCAATATGTCCTTGGCTCTGTCATCTCTGCTGGGAAAGGAAGTATTGGCGTATTTTCCAAGAGTGCAGCCCTTGCACACCTCATGAGAATCCACGTTGCATGGTGGCAATCATGTGGCTATCTCCCCCAAAATTTCCAGCGCCCTATGGTGCAAATGACCCATACGCCTATGCCATAGCTCTGCTAGCTCACAACCTTGTTGGTTATCCTGCTGCTTGTTCAAAGTTGTTGCAGCCCCAAATTGTAGCTTGTAGAAGGTTTTCTCCCCAACTCCAATCTACATTGTTGTCCTAGAGTTGGGGGGTTTCAAGAGAACCCTTCTCTTGCGAAAGAACACTTCATAACCCAAGTCTTCAACCACTGAAATAGACACCAGATTTTTCTTCAGCCCTAGAACATATAGAACATCTCTGAGATAGAGAGGTTTTCCAAAATCCCTCTCAAACTTGACAACACCTACACCTTGGGCTTGGTATTTTCCATTATCTCCTAGCTCAATATCGAACTGCATGTCCTTTTCTGTTAGCTGGCTGAAATAGATTTTGTTCCCAGTCATGTGGCATGAAGCCCCACTGTCAATAAACAAGGTGCTATTGGTCATAAAGCTGGCCATACACGCAATAATGAGAAGTCATCTTCAAAACGAGATGAGAACTCCTCCATTTCTGCTGAGGCTGCAAACTGGCCCTTCTTGGGCCCCTTCTTGCGTCGAGGACACTTAGTGGCATAGTGTCCAAACTAATGGCACTGAAAGCACTTTACTTTGCTGAGGTCTTTCTTGGGTTTTCCATGTCCCTTTGAGCTGGACTCGGACCCTCCTGAGCCCTTCTTTCCCTTGGCTTTGCCCCCTTTACCAGCTAGGGAGAAATTTCCTTCATCAACAACTTGTTTTACATGAGACCCAGATCTGGTCTGCTTACTAATCTCTTCCTGCACGCAATCACTCCATAGTTGCTCCCAATCTGGGATCTTTTCTCTGCCACTGACTGCATCTATGAAGTTTTCCCATGACTTGGGAAACCACAATAGTGCAAAACTGACCATATCTTTGTCTGGGACAATTTCCCCCAACCCTACAAGTTCATCCTTGACTTGGGTAAATCTAGTGAGGTAGGAAACCACTGATTCGGACTTCTCCATCTTGATATTTCTCATCTTGTCTCTAAGCACAAGCTTCCTAGCTTCAATTGTACCCTGGTACCACCCTATAATGGTTGTCCACATCTCCTTTGTTGTCTTTTTTCCTACAAGGTGAGGTATGATGTGGTACTTGACTCCCTCAAGGATAATCCTTTTAGCCTTAGCATCCTTCTTGCTTTGTTGGGCCAACTGTTGAGGATCTGCTGGAGTGGCTAGTGGGTTGTCCACAAATTCCCAAACTCCTTGCTCCTAAAAAAAACTCCAATTCTCTCTCCAAGAGAAGAAATTTGAGGCCCCATCAAGATGGTCTTCAAACCTTAGCCCCACGTAGGCCATTTTGTTGTAAAAGGGCGCAGACTCTAGCTTGTCTTGCCAAAGACCCTAGCGCACCAGCTAGGTCGAACTCTTTGGCTGAAAACCTGTTCCTAAAGCTGAAACAATGAATGTTAGTCTATAATCAAAGGCAAAGCTCTGATACCATGTTAAATTTCTTTAAAAATCATAACCTAGTTGCATATTCAAATAAATAAAAAGCAAAAATGAACTTCTTAATACAAAAATCTGAACAAGTTGATTTTCGTAACACTCTAAACGCAGCGGAAATAAACACATAAAGACACACTCATTCACACACAGAAAATACTCAGTGATTTTTTGGTCAAATGACCCCGAAAAAACCTAACTTGGAAATCGGTCTTCTGCTTGGTGATTTCTTATTATTTCAGGAAAGGGCAATCTCGAAAATTTTACATATGTTGTTCAGAAAACTTATCTGAGGCAAAATCTCTGCCTTCAGCAAATTCACAGCACTCACTCCCCCTCACCCTGCTCACGATCTAGATGTTAGTGCGTCGTATAGCCTGTACGGCCTTGCAATATGACCTAGGCGGCGTGACCTAGCCGTTGGGCGCATCGTACAAGTTTTACGGCCTGCTGGTATGGCCCAGATCGGGCTGGTTACTTGTTGGGCGCTGGAGGTAAGTTGGTTGAGCAGAAATGGTTGTCGTACGACCCCTTCTCCTCTTGTTGAAGCTTGCTCTGTAGTTGAACCTGCTCTCACTGTTGTAACTGCTCTTTCACCAAGTCGACTTGTGCACAATGAGGCCCCAAAACCCTACTTCTTCCTTAGCAATTCGATATGGTCCCACCAATCATCTCAATGGATGAGATTAGAACTAAATGGAGGGCTCAGATCAAATGACTTGTGACTAGGAAAAATTCATTTTTCCCAAGTCATCCAAGTGTAGAAAACAAAAATTAAATTGGGCCCCTTCTTGGTGGGTCCCCCTGCCAGATTTGGTGCACCCCCAAATCTAGTGAACCCTTTCCTCTCTAACTCCAATTCTAATAGCTAATTAGTAGGAGTCATTTGGCAACAAATGCCCTCCGTTGCAAAAGTTCGTAATTTGGGATATCTATCAAAATTGTATTGCTTCCAAGTGTGAGCACAATTATTCTATCATTGAGGACATACACACGAAGAAGAAAAATTGTTCGAAACAACAAGAGTTGAATAATTTAGTCTTTCGTGCAATACAACCTTTGATAGAGGTGTAATCAAATGCTAAACAAAACACCGGATATAAATCCCATTGTCTTGAATGATATGATCCCTCCTCGAAATGGATTGCAAAGACTTATTCAACAATGTTTGAGGAAGATGACTAGGGCTAGATGGACTTAAAGCCACTTCTAGCACTAGATGTGGCTAGAGGATGGAGGAAAAGGGTGATATTGATGATGATGATCCTAGTCTAGGGAATGATTTCTATAATATATCATAGTGATTTGTTATAGTATCATAATACATTTTTTTGGAATTTGACAGCCTTTTAGAGCTTCAACTTTTAATGAATTTGCCTCAAATATGTATCGCAATTGTGTTATTGTTCTATATTCACCCTTACATGCTATATACATCAGCGAACTTTGAATATTTGGTGTCTAAAGGTTTGGATTTGCATTGATCTATATGAATATATATTTTTAGCATATGTATTTTTTAATCGACCAGTTCTTCAACCCAATTCCAATTCTAGTCAGATTCAAGATTCAAACACCCAGCGTATCCTTTTACAAAGAAAAGTATATATTGGGAGAATAGTATATATAGAAGAATTAATAAAAAGGATGTTTATAAAAGAAAAAAGCAGGGGGTGGGGAGGGGAATCACTTTTTAATGTAGAAAACATTTTCTAGATAAAAATTGAATTTTTTAGGGGAACTAGTTTTTCCTTAAGAACATTTAAGAAGGGCATTTTTTTTCCTTTTCCTGGCAAGGCCCTCCCATTTTATGTGCCTAGTTGAACTCTTTGATGAATATCATGACCTAAAGAATAATGATGATCTCCTACATCAACAATTAATCAACGAGGACAAATTGATCCAAATTCTACAAGACCTCGAACAAAATCTTGTACAAGTGAATTCAGAAGTACATGACACCCCACACAAAGGGGAGAAAACAAGGTACTTTATACCCTACAAAAGGATACTCAATCCTCCTTTGATGCAAACTTCTTCTAATGCATTGCTTACTACTCATGAGTTGACTTCCCTTGATTTTGAGAAGTGTACTACACATTTTGGATCCAAGTTACTTCGTCGATTGGTTATACAAGTGGTGGACTTGGGACTTGGTAAACATGGACAAGGTATTGTTACTCCTATTGATCCTAAGACGAGACTTAGTGAGAACGTACTTTGGATATGTTTATTCTACTACAACTAATCGTAGAACCTAGAACCTACAACATTTTCTTTTTCTATGCACCATGCCATCTCTTGCCAACTGAAAAAATATTGAATCAGGCTATCAATGAGGACATATATAGACTGTACATTCAGGTCACTTGGACCTCGCCTTCAACGAACATGGGCCTAAAAATGTCCTTCTATCTAGAACATTTTTTGGAGCTGTGGGATGGCATCATCGTCCACCCCCCTTATACACACAGACATTGGATGCACTTACTCAGGATCCCTTTGGGTCAACTCTAGGTCGAATCTCATCGACTCTGGATTGAGATGAACCACCTAATACCACATTTGGCATCATCGTCTGCCCCCCTTATACACGCAGACATTGGATGCACTTACTCAGGATCCCTTTGGGTCAACTCCAGGTCGGATCTCATCGACTCTGGATTGAGACGAACCACCTGATACCACATTCCGATAGGATCTGCCAGATGTGCCACTTACAAGAGCCAGAGACAGAGAAGCAACTTATCTTTAGGTGCCCTATATACTATGAGATCAAAAGATGTTACCACTGCCTATATGGGACTCAGGGGGCTCACTCTCTACATTGTTTCGGTACCAGGACCATATATGCCTAGCCCTCTTCATCAGGGAGATATTCTACCATAGATCCCAGTTCCTGCACGCCACACCCCCCCCTTTGGATGACCATGAGGATCACCTCATACTTTCATGCTGACCTATTAGATCAGAGCAACAAGTGAAGGGTTGGGTCCCAAAGTGCATTGGACAGTGGATTAGTGAGACCTCGAGTCTCTCCCCAGCCTCTCCCTCAGGAAGACAAATCATTATCATCGAGACCAATTCGAAGGTGCCAAATTGTACATCAATCTATACATCCTCAGAGAGATAGAGGGATTAGTTCCAAACGGATCCAAAGCAGGGCACGTCCCGTTCATCAGACCATCTCCCAGACTCAAATGAGCTACCAGAGAACTATCTAGAGTTTCTTTCGTTCGGCCTCGAATGCTAGGAGTATCCCCCACTCCTACACCCTCCCCAGGATCATACAATTGGAACCCTCGATAGTCCCTGAGAACTCCGACAACAAGCCAGTGCCCAATTCACCCCCCTCGCCCTCGGCCATCTGATCCAAGATCGTCAGACCTCTCTCTCACTCTCTCTCTCTTGAAAGATTTTTGAGTTGGGCATACTCAATTATATAGTTTGTATCCCCATATCACCGTACCTTTGTCATGGTTTTATACTTTCTGAGGCTACTCTACTTTAGATTTCTTTCTTTATGTTATTTTCATCATTATCTAGGAGTTTTGCTTGCACTCCCACATTGTAATCACACTTGCTATAGTTTTCAGTCCAATTGACCTACTTTTGTGGCCATTTGTTGGACATCAATGAAATTATCTTATCTTATCTTATGGATCTGTATAAACCAAAACATGCACCACTAGATCAGTCGAAACTATACTTTACCACCCACAACTAAGCCATATCAGCATCATAATCATTGTGACCAAAGAAATTATTGCTCTTCACCTAGGTAACAACACATATTTCCACGCCTAATGGAATTATAACAATTCTTCTTCCAGATTTACAATTAAAACTTAAGAAGCATATATAGCAGAACTTTGGATTGTTAACCCTTATGAAAACTAACTATGGTTGGATTGAGCTCTTGTCTAAGCACATCTTATCTACTTTTTTCATCAATTGTACAGTCCTCATTGCTCTCTCTAATTGATTTACCATATTAACGATCTCTTCTTGTCGTTTTTTGATGGAGGCTCTTCTTTGTTGCTTCATTTTGCATAAGTGTGTTGTTGAAGATGCTTTTAAAATGGGAAAACCATCTTGTCACATGTGGTGTTTGGAGTCCTTGACTTCATTAGTGCATGGTCAAAAAGTCTCTTGAAACATTCTTGTCGATCTTCAACCCTCTTTCCATAATAGCATCTTCGTCATATCACTTTCAACTTCAACAAACTTTCATTTTAGAATGTCCCACTATTATTTTAGCACTTTCAAACCAAGCTTTCTTATGGATAAACTATTTGTACCTTATACAAAAAAAATGTTAAACTAGTGAACTTTCTTAATGTGGTAAATGTTTCTTGTGCTATATTTTTTTATTAACTTACGCTTCTAGTCAACACAAGCAAACAGTGATTAGTCTATCTTAGATTTAACACTAGGATAGAAACAAACATCCTACCATGCTACAAAAGCAATGTTACTAGGAGCACCCTCCAAGGATCCACTCCCCCCTGGAACCACACTCTAAATGGGAGAGTTCAAGGAGCACATTCCCAAAATTCTAGAGCACACTCTAAGGCTCCTTGGGACACTCCCTTCCCTTGTGAGGAGCATGGCACTCCCTAGAACGCTCCTAGAACAAGGAGCACACTCCCTGGACGCTCCCTACACACTCCTTGCGCGCTCCTTAATGTTGCTCTGACACTCCCATGCATGAGTAAAAAATACTTTTTTTCTAATTTTTACTTGGAGATGGGACGTAGGGGGGGTTGAGGGGAAAGTAAGGAAGGAAATAAAGGAGATCGTCCCCCACTCTTTTCCTCGTTATTTCATCTTTGTATGCTTGAGATTAGAGTGGGTAGCTCGGTCTTCTTGAAGGTTTTTGAGGGCATATTTGAGAAAGCTTGGAGGAGAGAACAAAAGAGAGTTTGGAAGCAAGAACAAAGGAGAGCTTGGAGGAGAGAAGAAAGGTTGCCATCTACCGCTACAAATATCTTGAGCTAAAGAGGTAAGCCCAAAGCCCATTCTTTGTATTTTTTGTATATCCTTGTGTTATTTGTATGTGGATTTTACCTCTTCTCCTACTCTTTCACATTCCTTCTTCTCCCTAATTTTATTGCAAATTGTTCATCTAAGACTTGAAAAAAATGATTTTATTGTGGTTTCTAGTTTCATTTTTTATTCTCATTGTCTTGGTCGGTAATAAGCATGAGATGGAAGAAGAGGATAGTGGTCATACTCATAGTGATCCATTATATGAAAATGAGGAAGGGTTTGAAGGGGATGAAGATGACAATGAAGGTGGCAAAGCAGCAATGACATCCTTGTGGAGATTTGTGACAAAACTTGAGGGGGGCTAAGGTGGT
Organism: Picea sitchensis; assembly: GCA_010110895.2. Taxonomy (NCBI): domain Eukaryota; kingdom Viridiplantae; phylum Streptophyta; class Pinopsida; order Pinales; family Pinaceae; genus Picea; species Picea sitchensis. The sequence goes on along the minus strand of SNQJ01S0139032.1, from coordinate 11,873 downwards.
GGAACCACTAAATTTTTATGTCATTGTCACTGTCATCAAGGAAAACTATATACCGGTTTATATACTCATGTGAGGAGCTATCTTTGTGGACTATTGGACAAGAGCCATCTTTGTGTGGTATTGGACAATGATGACAATAAAAGGCCCATTGGAATCTCAATTTTTCCTAAGGTATCAATGGAAGAAAGACAAAAATGCATCAAGAGAGAGGAAGCTATACAAAGAATGCATGGTAAAAAAAAAGCTTCAATCTTATGCATCATCTAGATTTGGTGGCAACACCATCTCCATCCCCTCATGGTTCTGCAACCTGCGGATCTAAAAGAATAATAGCAGATTTCCTTGATATTGGTGGTAGGGATGAGGTGGATGCAAAAGTGGTGTGGTTTCTCTATGCTTGTGGCATACCATTCAATCTATTTCGCTCTCTGTATTGGCATGATATGGTTAAGGCCATCAACAAAGCCCCCAAAGGATACAAGAGCACAACTATGAGAAATCTAGAACTGTGTTACTATACAAGGAAAGAACAAAAATCCAAAGAGCTTTGACATGATTTACAAATGAGAGGGGGAAGTATGTGGTATCCATTGTATGTGATGGTTTGACAAATGTTAGAAACCAACATTTGATAAATGTTCTTGGTGTTTTTGCTAGTGATGCAATGTTTCTTACACTTACAGCGCATGACTCCTCCTCAATCATTGCATCTTGCTCAAAACATTTCAGACCTCCTATTGGAAACCATTAATGATGTTGGTCCTTCTAATGTGATTCAAGTAATCACTGATAATGCAGCAAATTGTAAGGGAGCATGACAAATCATTAAGCACGTTCATCCATGTTGATATTTTACTTATGCAGCTAACAGTTACAGTTCTTATTTAGTATTACAATCATTTAACACATTAACTGCATATATAAGATCATTGAAAGAGCGACAATCACAAAAACAAGATAGACACAAAGATTATCCTGGGAAACCCTCTAGGGAAAGAAAACCAAGCAAACTTCCTCAATATAGATTAGCCAACCAAGAACAATGCTTCTCTCCATGAGAGAACTAACAAAGCAAAAGATCCTACTCTACTCCTTCACTAGGAAGAGTAGCGCACCACTTGACCAAGATGTATCCAAGAGATAGACCAAAAACCCACCTTGACGTCACACCTAGCTGTTGTTAATGTTTATGCCATTATTATAGTTCTTTGCATTTCATTAGATAAGAGCATAATAAGAACAAGATCACTGAGAAATACACATTCACAAGAGACACAGCATTTATCCTAGGAAACCCTCTAGGGAAAGAAAACCCAGCAAAAACTTCCTTATCATAAATAGCTTATACAATGTTCAAGAGATAACTCAGACCAATACACGGGAAGAAAACCCAAAGAAAACTTCCTTATCATAACATGGATAGTCAGTTCCAGATAACCTAAACCAATACAGAAAGTCCTCCCTAAGAGATACAAGCGCCGCAATTCTTTCTTTTCTCCAACTGAATTGCAGCCTTTCGTCTCATAAGAGAATGAGCAAGGAGTTGAAGTGAGTATGCTTAGCCTCTTTATTTATATTAAGATCTGCACGCAGGAAAGGTCACAACCGGCAAAATGCATCTTCATTCCTCGTCAAGGTGGGTAACCCAGAATCTTTTAATTACTCTTTGGTTTTCCATAATAACCGCTAGCCGGAATTTTATTCTCGCCTTTACTGTCCCATGACCAACTGCTAAAGTGGATTTTGTCCCTTATACACTACCAGCCATGATTATCCACAATGGGACTGAATCCACGGCATAATAATAATAATGACATGATTAATCCACTAAATAGACTTTAATCCAATAATAATAAGAATGCTCTTCGCAGCTACATACTTCAACACCTCCTTAACAAGAAGGGTATTCTTCAACGATCAAGTAGAGAGTAATCGCGATCATCAGTGGCATCTGGAGGACGTATCATCAATATCATCTTGAAACACATAGCATATTTACCAGCTCTAAGTTTCTCCGCCAAAGAAGCAAGATCACTCTCGAAAAGAAGTCATCATCGCATCAGCAGCAGCACGAAAATGATACCTCATCACGCGACTAGGTCGGCACATCACAAGCATTCACACCGCTCAATGTCACGCCGTTAAGCTCGGTAGGCCTCGGCCGGTCACATCTTGTTTTACGCCTAACAACTAGGTCAGGAGCAAGGAACATCATCATCTCAATTTACATCTAACAACTAGGTCAAAAGCGGAATCACAACGCCATGCTTTCCGCCTAACAACGAGGTTAGAAGTACGACTCATCTTGCTTTACCGCCTAACCAATGAAATCGGGCGCAAGGAACACATCATCATCTCACTTTACGCCTAACAACGGTGGCCGCGTAGGAATCATCGTTTACGGCCCAAACAATCCAGGGTCGAAAGAAAGGAATCAAGGGCGCCATGTTTACCGCCTAACAACTAGGTCGTAGTTAATGACTCATCTTGCTTTGCACGCCTGGCCGCAGGTCGTAAAAGGCGATCACACGGCGCCATGCTTTTGCATATGTTTAATCAGTTGAGGTCGGCATGACCGTTCAGTTTTATGTCTAAATGGTCGTGGCATCACACGCCAATGGTTTACGCCATCACCGGTGGGTCGGTTACGACTCATCTTGCTTTTACGCCTACCGGTAATCGGGCATACCCATCTTTGCTTCTACATCTAACGACGGGCAAGGAATACATTTACTCCCCCTTTCAAGGAAGGTTTTTTCGTACAATACCAAGTTTATCTCGAAGTGTTCAAACTTAACACGATAGTCATCAACATCAAGAACTGCTCATCCGCGGCTAATGTACTAGAGCTCTGCCCTTCAGACCACATGCCGGATGATACATCTATGTGCTTCCCACCATTGGAACAATGTGATTCTCATTATTTATCGCAACTTTGATTGTCAAGCAGGAATTCGTTGCTCTCATCTCCACCAGCCATTCGCCGCTAACTTCGAAGCCATATAGCTTCAAGTAAATAAGTAGCGTAACATGCAACAATGTACCGCCTTCAACAGGCGCAGAGTAATATTGATTATTTCACTTCTACCTACGAGACTATAGCCGATCCTAAACCTAAAGAGCATCTTTTCTATCGCCAACGCTCCTACCCACCGGTGACAAGATATCCACTTCAAAGGCGGTCATGATCTCCATCATAGTCAGACCATAACCACCGTACTTTTAGCGTACCTTCTATCATATGTTATGTACCACTAGGTGAACACGCCCGGGTTCGAACCCACTCCGTCTTCACCGCATAGATGTTCCGGTTCCGGTGTTCGCCAGTACATCAGCCGATCCAATAATCAGTCACAGAGTGGTATCTACCAAATCATCTAAGTATCACCAGCAGCCATTTTTCTCCATGGGGTATTCATGGACTGATTCTGTAGCATGTCAATCTCTTTTAAGATTTCGACCGTACTTCCCCTGGTTAAGGAAGATTTTCTCTGGACTCGCCATACCCTCAAGACCTAAGAAGTAATGCATAGGCCAAGGTCTTTCATTTCAAATTTCGCGGGTGTTTTCTTTTTGCTTACATACAAAGAATGAGCTTTTCTTCCGCTAAATAAGTCATCCACATACAGAGAGTATACCAAATTATTATCCATGATCTTGAAGTAGATTTGAATCTTTTACTCTGGTAAAGCCCAAGCTCATCAAGAACCGGTTTATAATGCCATGCACGAAGTTTCCTCCTCGAGTTTTGTTTGAATCAACAATGCATTACGCATCTCCTTGTCTCAACCTTAGTTGCTCTATATACACTTCTAAATGACACTATCTCGTAAAAGTTGTTCCTCACATCCATCCGGTGCGTACCATTTCATCTCTTGGGCGTGCCAGTATTTAAAGTGTACTATTTTGATCAAGTGGGTATCTGCCACAGGAGCTAATAATGTCTCTTCATAGTCGTATTCTTCCGGGAAAAAGCCAATGAGTGACAAATTCCCGTATTTCAATATCTCCATCGTATTAGGATGTTTTATCTTGAATAGCCATTTTTATTATACCACATCCTTACTTTTTTTGGTTTGGGAACAATTTCCATACATCATTCTTATTATGGATTGGTATTCCTCTATCATGGCATCTGCTTATTCTTTCTTTTGAATGGATTCTTAAAAGCATGTAGGTTCTTCGTCAATTAGATTGCACATCAAAGTCGTGTTAATGGAGAATGGTTTTGGTCTCTTCACTTGTATTCCTTCTGGAACACCATACTTTCTCCATCTTGAATAAGCTCTTGCCCAAGCAGCATTTCTTCTTTTATGGGAGAAGGTCATTTGAGGAGGTTCTTGAACTTCAAGGCGATTCTCGAGCTCTCTCACCGTGGAAGCTATGACTCTTTACGTGTTTTGTAGAAGCTCTGGAACTTCCCTCAATGCATTCTCACGCCTTCGGACGATGTGTTCCCTTCTACATTTCTTCGTTTGCATCTTCATTTTGCGTCATCAGCACCTCGGCCAATCTGAAGGATTAGGTATGTAGATTCTCGAAGGGCCTTTGATGCCCCGTATATCCAGTCGAATATTCTCTTCCTCAAGGGTTTCACTTTGTTTCTTTCTTTCTAGAGTAATGTTAATCGGATGCCAAATATTTTGAGAGATGGTTTACCTCAGCTTCTTCCTGAACATCTCTTCTCTGCGTGTCTTGGAGCCCAAGTGCACAGAAAGAATCAGCTTTTGCACATAGCAGTCAGCCATTGTCGCCACCATAAGCACATAGGAAGATCTTGATCTTCTGCTGTGGAAATTTCTCCAAAGATGGTTCTGCTCTTCCGCTCACTACAATCATTAGGGATTATAGGGAGGCATAGTTCCCTCTTCGAGATTCCCCACATCTCCTAAGCTTTACTTAACTCCCTTCGGTATATTCTCCTCCATGTCCTAATCTTAAGTATTCATCTTTCTTCTGGTGACCTCTATCAAGGTTTTGAATTTTGAATTTCATCAATACTTCATCTCTAGATTTTAAGAAATATATCCAGGTCTTACAAAAATAATCATCAATAAATGATACATAGAAAACATACTTTACAGATATGAGATATATTTGGCCACACATCTCAATGGATGAGTTCCAATGCTCTTCTAGAGTTCACAAGGGATTCTTCACAGTATTGTCATGGTGTACTGAGTGACCCACCTTTTTTCTTTTCCACCGATGATTGCTTCATTTATGATTTTTCTTTAGCACGCTAATTTCTCTCAAGTAACCTTTCGCTATAGGCTTCCTCTATGTAATCGGAGCAAGGTCAAAACAAGCTGTAATAATATCCTGATAATATATAAAGTAGTACTAACAATCATCGCATTCTCCTCATAGAGTTATTTATAACTTATTCCAAGCAAAGAGACGCGGCAACATACGAAATGAAACACCATCTCCACAGCGCACGGCATATTCCTTTCCAATACAAGGTCCCGGAACGGCTCTGAGTTCTCTCCTGCCCATGTACACGCACAGCTTTCCATTGCTATCTCAACTAAAGTCACCGGCTTGTCAAGTGTGTACGTTTGAATCTTTGATTAATCAAACCTCGAGTCTTCAACCTGTATGAGTGAGTGTTTGCTTTCTTTTCAGCCCTTCACTCAAGATTTAGTGTTTTCTTCAAACCATTAGTCTTGTTGTACTAAGACACGCGCCAGCCTGATGTATAAGGTTAGTTAGAGGATAAGCTCTATGATCACCTTTTAATTTTCTAATAGTTCAATCATAGCTTCAACATGCAACACCTATCAAGATAATTTCATAACAATAAATAGATGCATATTGAATAATCACACCTCGGGTTGCATCATTCCTATCGTGTTGACTAAGATCCTTTCCGATCTATGGAAAGATATCACTTCTCCTACAAATGTTCTTTAGGGTTTTAACCATTAAATATATGTAAGTACATAATATAGCATTTGCGGTAGTGGCTCCATTCGTAAAGTGCTGCAATCATTACCAAAACTTCGGTATCGCTGTATCTTAGTTCTAATGGGTCAGAATCAGAATTGTGTAATCGTGAACTCAAGAATCGCAATGTGTACTACAACCTAACTAGTTCTAAGATCAGTAGAATCAGAATCAGCAGAACTTAGATTTGAAGCGAGGAAACCCTAATTTTTCAAACTTCGAAGTTTTAGCAAAACTATCCAAGGGATAGATGCAACAGCTGAGGCGAGTTAGTCGGTGCAGTCGGAATTTCAAAATCCAACTTTTACTCCCTCAAACATGATCTGCAGATTCTCGGACTCGTGCTTCCGGTTTTCTGGTACTGGTACTCTGTACTTCCTGCACGTTTTCCTGTTTTTGGTAATTCTCGTGAAACTAGGTTTCACCTTCCGGAGACCTAGCCTATGCCAAAATGATCCTTTGGGGAGGCCGCAACTTTCTAGGTTAGGTGGTTTTAGGGCTAAAAAAGATTCAATTTTGAAAACCCTAATTTTTGGGTGGCACGGTAACAAAGGACAAGCTTTCCTTCATAAATAGCCTCTTCAGTTGCATTTCCTTCCCACAAGAATGTTTATGCCATTAGGCTCTTTGCATTTCATTAGATAAGAGCATACAAGAACAAAACACTAGAAATACAATATCTACAAGAGACACAAAGATTTATCCTCGAAAACCCTCTAGGGAAGAAAAACCCAAATAAAAACTTCCTTATCATAAATAGTGTTTTGTACAATGTTCAAGAGATAACTCAAACCATAATACAGTCTCCCTAAGAGATGCTACCACCTTTCTCCTCTCCAACTGTAATTGCAACTCTGCCTCATAGAAACAATGAGTTGTGTTTAGCTAGCCTTCAGGCTTACATGCATCCATGCACGTGTGAAAGGTCAATCATGTGGTCGACTTCTCACCTGGGTGGGTAAACCCACCTTAACACTAATTTCCTGGTTTTTCCATACAACTCCTAGACGTACTTTATTCTACCCTTTATAATTGTCCTATGACCAACCCGCAAAAGGGGATTTGATCCCATACAACTGTCGACATGATTAATCCACAATGGGATTAATCCAATAACAATATACATACTATGAAGGATTAATCCAAATTGTATACTAACCACACAATAAGAATGCTCTTCAGCTACATTATTTCAAAAATAGCTCAAACCATGACTTTTCCCTGTATGGAATAGAGTGAGTGACAAGTGAGGGGCTAGCCTCCTTTATAAATAGTGTAGTCTAGCCTCCCATAATTTGGTTTAAATTTAATTTGTCACTGCTCTTAATTTACATTTAATTGTCAAGGCACAATAGGAGCGACTTTTACAGCACACAATAGGGTCATCTTAATAAATATAATATGATAACATTCTCTAGGGTTTGTCTTGGTCAAATACAATAAGGATATCTTCCGAAGCTACTCAATCTTCAACAATCCACACATCTTTTGGTCTAGATGTTTGGTGCACACATTGAACCTTTTGATGCATGATATTGTTAAGCATAGAGAATGTTAATGGATTAATGACTTGTAAAAGAGAGGGAAGAATCTCATCAAATTTGTCATGGGCATACAAGGGTCAATTACTTTTATAGCACTCACTTTAGGTTGCAGTGACTTAAGATTGCAAAGACTAGATTTGCTAGCTATTTCCTACCTTTAGGCACCTATTGAAGGTGAGACAAGCTTTGGGTGCTATGGTGATGAGTGATGCATGGGATGACTTGAGCACTGCTAGAGATGGTGCTAATGCAGTGAAGGAGACTGTTCTTGACAGTCATTTTTGGTCACAGATTAGGTATGTTTTGCAATTCACCAAGCCAATTCATAACATGATTCGATTTGCAATTTCAGATTGGCCAATCATTTAGGAGGTGCATGAGCAGATGGACAACATGTTATGGTAGATTAAGGACATTGTTTAGCCTAAAGATGTGAACTTGTATAATCATATTCATATAGAGGTGGACAAAGGGTGGAAAATGCTAAATATTTGACTACATGCCTTAGCATATATGCTTACACCAAAATAATACCATATATCATGGCTTTCATCACCAACACCTGGTAGTGGGGTGAAGAGAAAACCACACCAAAATCTAGGGGTTCGGGTTGGTTATATGCATGCATTTGACAAATTGGTCCCTAATAAGGAATGTGATACCAAACAGAGACAATTGAGCCACTACATTTGTGGCAATGGTGCCTTTGGGACCAACCATGCAATTAGAGATCGAGGGAATCTGACATCTCTCGAGTGGTGGAACAAGCATGGCAGTGCTACTCCACAGCTACAATGTTTGGCAACACAGGTGCTTTCACAAGTGGTGAACACTTCTTCCATAGAGAGGTGTTGGAGTACCTAAAGTTTCATCCACAGTGTCAAAAGAAACAAGTTGAATGTAAATCGATCAGAGAGTTTGGTTTATGTGTATTACAACTTGCGATTGTTGTCCCATAACTGTGAGGAATCTAAAATGGATAAAAACTGGAAGACTTGGGATAACAATCCAAGGAGGATAATTTGGAGGATGGTGTATCAGTTTTGGAGCAAAGTGGAGAATACTCTTATTGATAATGATAATCGTGTTGAGATGCCACCCCCATCCACTGCCATGGTCCCCATGACCAGGACTCTAGAGTCAAACTACAGCAGTAGGGGCTTCATCTTCAATTCCTCTTCCATCTGCTTCTACACATTTTCCTCTTGCTTCGGCTCCACTACCACCACATGGAGGCTCACACAGTAGACATGGCGGTGTAAAGACGAAGGAATAATAGATACATAATACAATAATTGTTTCTCCTTTTTCACTAAATTTTATGTCACATATGATAGATTCATAGTATTTAGCAACTAGCTCAGTTTAGTGTTTTGGACCTTTCAGTCTTCATATTTCAGTGTGCAAATGGCTTGTTTTGTAAACATAACTATTTTGTCATGTTGACAGTTGGTAGATAAACCTATATTTCATTCCATAAATTAATGGTATACTTTCTATTATATGGCTTAAAATTTAAATATTTGTATGTTTGTTTGTAATTGCTAGAATCTAGATGGTTGATGCTCAAATGATTAATCATTATGTGCTATCAATGCAATTTTTATCTTCATAATAATGTAGTATTCATCTACAAGTATGCATGTTTTCATATATATTCTGCAACTAATTTGGCATTCTGCATGTTTTTTTAATATAAATGCAATACACACACACACACTCCCGGGATGCTCCACTCCCGAGGTTTTTTAAAAAATGGCACTCCCACTCTCATTTTTGCTCCCGCTCCGCTCCACACTCTGGCAACATTGTACAGATGTCTTGTTCAGCTAAAATGCCACAAGTGAGAGGTATCCATTCCACCAAAGTTGCCCAAGACTCACACTTGGGCCCACCCATTTTATACTTATGCATTACCTACGAAAACAGTCCCTGTTGCAATTCATAGCATTGTGAAAATTTGTATTTTTATCTTACTGTAAATGATGGCCTTGAGCATGTTCTACTATCAACTTGTACTATTCACAAGGGACCTTGCATACAATCTGTCATTCCTTCCATATAAGAGAAACTTGTATGGCATACCTAGTCATCATTCCACTCAGGATCATATGAATCCACAAACTGCCCTAGAATAAAATCAAAATGCTTATTGACAAGGAATATTATAATTTTGCAGTCATTCATTTAATTTTATAATGGAGAAGTTAGTCTATTAGCAGATGATTGTCACAAATTCAGATTCAATCCAACTATGAGGTAGTGCGCTATAGAACAATATTGTCAAAGCATAACTTATATTTACAATGAAAAAAGTAGCGCAACAATTGAGAATCTAATATCATAAACATACCTTGACAAAAGCCTTATCAGAGCCATAATCAGTCTCCTGAACAACTTGAGCATTGGGATTAAAATTATGGTTACACATATCTATAAGAGGAAGAAGCATTGGATTTCTAACACGTTTACCATCAGACATAATATCAACTTGTAAACGAAATGCCCTGGTAGAGACTGCCGACATGGCCCAACCTAAGGCAGCTGCATCAACATGCTGGCCACCAAAAGGATGTCGTTCTGGTGCCAACCCATTAACTTCTGTATTAACATGTCCTTCAAAGCTCAAAAGACACTTACATCTCTTGTTTACCTGTAAGAGCAGATTTGTTAACTAAATTAACTAAAAGATGCAATCTTATCAACGATCCAAAAATTGCTATTTTCTTTCTTAGACATTGAGTAATCATGTTGAGATGCTTAAACATCACATTCATGATGACAAAACAATTTATAAGTGGAATAAACATCTAAAAGATATAAGAAAACTAACAAAATCATACCTGGTGAATAATTGGGATGTACTGCAAGCTTTGTACTTCCTCTTTGGAAAAGAAAATAGGTAGATTGAAAGTCTGTGGCAAGTTACTAATGTATGGCCACCAGAAGGAACCCACTTTCGCTCGCTCTCCAAGAAGCTTCAGGGCTAGCCTCAACGCCCATAGCTCTTCTGCCACATTCTCCACCCTTCATCTATTTTACTCTCATTTCGCAAATTGCAGTCTAATATAACTTGCAACAGAAATAACACAAGAATAAGCATCCTAATCTACAATGCCACTATTCCTATCAAGTAACAGGAAAGAAAAACATTAAACAAGCTTATTTGCAAACCCTTTTGATGAATTTGATAAAAGCAAGCCTCACAAATCAGACAAAAGACCTCATATCTGACAGTCTGTCAAAAATAAAGAGAACAAGTCCTGGAAGACTATGAAAACAAAGATCATAACTGACCAGAATGATACTAGAGGCTTGAATTCAACCAAGACACCCTGTAAGATATATAATTTCCATTGTACCATACCAAATCTCCAGAGAGGAATAACATGTTGATTTCTCTCACAGATCTCTAAGATTGACATAAAGCAGTCACAAATTATCTGGTCTTCCTTTCCAGTCTTACTTGTTTGTCTGCAGAGTCATTTCACATAATGGAGAATGTGTTACAACTGACATTTAAGACAAATAGAAAATGAGAACTTCCAAAAAAATTCCCAAACATTTGTTTCATTCTAAAAATGGTCTTTTACCATCTTCATATACAGGAATGGTATGTTCCATGAAATCTTCAGAAAAGTGGTCAACTACTCCATAAACTGTTTTGTGCCACATCTTTTTTCTTCAAAATCATGTTCTTTTAGACACTGGAATTTGAAATGTAAATCTCTAGGTGGACTAAAAGTACTTTGCATTAACCATATAATTACTAAATATGGACCAAATAGGGTGGACTGAAAGTACTTTGCATTAACCATAAAATTACTAAAGATGGACCAAATAGTCAACTGTATAACAGTGCTCGAGAATCTGTTGCATGTCTTGCTGTAAAACTAAAATTCCTTTCAAACCAAAGTCTCAAAAAATTCACTTACTTGATTGCTTTAACCACCATCAATTCCATTCAGCTTGCATTCACTTCTTAACACAACTGTAACTGTGGTGTCTTAAGCACACATAGTTAAACCAGTGTAGAAATGAAAGCAGCAAAGCTTTCATTTCTTGGGAATACCCTGCAAATTTATAGTTTTACACACAAAGACCAATCTTGGGGGTTACCCTTTTATCCTAGGACAGCCTTTGTTGCTCACATTGGATGTCATTCTTGTGACATAAGCATCTCCCAAGGTGGCTCAGTGGAGAAAGTTACCTTGTATCTGTTGAAATAATGTAACTGCGAAGAGCATTCTTATTATTATTATTGTTATTTCATTATTAGGATTAATCCCCATTGTGGATTAATCATGTCGGTAATTGTATAAGGACCAAATCCCCTTTTTGCGGATTGGTCATCGGATAATTATAAAGGGCAGAATAAGA
>SNQJ01S0139031.1:0-25268 GCA_010110895.2 Picea sitchensis | reverse complement strand
GGATTAAAACTTGTTTACAACATGAAAATAATTACTTCAACCTTGACCATCCAACATAAATGCTAACTCTACTTCTCCAACTTTACACAAGTATGATAAGAACCAAATGTTGATTTGACTAAAATGATGTCCCTCTTATTTTTGCTAAAATCACTAACATTCCTTAAGAAATATTTAAGTTCAAAGAGTTCTTTAACCTTCAATATGAACCTGAGTCCCTCCCATAATCCTCCATGCCATGAACCATGGCAATAATAATGGAGGGCATGCACCTTTCATCATTACCTTAATGATAAACAATCTCTTCCTTTACAATTGTATGCTTGATTCTGTGGGTTCTCCTGATGTTATGGATTTGAAGGCTATGAATCAGAATATAAAGATTAAGAGTAGTTATAGAAATGTATGTTTTATTGATTAAAGGGACATTCCTTTTTTTGGTCCCATTAAGGATCTCAGGGTTAGCCTAGATACTTACCCAAATATATCCCTCTTTATGGATGTTGCAGTAATTGATGTTCCCGATGCTTGGGGATTTTTATTGTCTAGGAAGTGGACTACAATCTTGGGGTGTAGTCTCCAAATGGTTTTTCCTATGTTATTGTTCCAACTCTTGATGGGGATTTGTTTACTCTCTATACATAACCTATTGTGAGATAGCAAGTTGAAGATACTCAAAATCCTATGAATGAATTAATGTACATCTAGATGAATGAATTGGTAACTTGTGTGTCTTAGAATATTCTATATCTCAAGAAGAATAATTAAAATGGGATAATGACGTTTGGACTTTTGAGTATGAGGGAGCTCACTCTAGATCAAGATTTTGCATTGGGATTTTCCTTATATCTACCTTTCATGTTGCTACACTTTTTTCCTATAGGCTTCAGTTTAATTATAAAAAAAACATTGTTGAATATGAAGCCTTGAATATAGGGTTGTATTTTTATCTTAACATGAATATTAAGTTCCTTAATTCCATAGGGGATTCCAACATATTTGTCTCTCAAGTACCTCTTAAAAGGGTAGATATATGATCCAACAAAATAATAATAAATCCTTTCACATTAGGAGTGGAACGTTGCTCATTAAATGGTTATTTCATTAGATGACATCATTATAATCTATATTATTCCTCTTACATCCCCTTTCCTTTCCACATGTTATTCTCCATAATTCCTCTAATGTAGAACATTTTAATCCTTTTGAATTTGAATGCATAAAATGGTTCCATAATTCCACTTGTCACGTTCGTAACAAAATTTTCCTTCCTTCAATGGTTTGATCATGTTAGAAATGCCAAATGGCATAGCCTCATGTATAAGATTTTCCTCCAATCATGTAAAAAAGGCCTCAAACAATGTATCCTTACCCCAAAATGCCTCAAAATTTAAAATATGCCTCCAAATGTGTGGAAGAATATCCATTATGGTTTCTTCTTGTATTCAACATGCCCTACCCACCTATGTGAAGAGGGAATTCAATGCCAAGTATCCTTTGACCAATCCCAAGTGAAAAATAGTGCCACTTGGCTCCCTCCCAAGTAAGAAATTTCTCCTTTGATGCATGTTAACCCCTTCATTTACCATATGTCATGATCTAGACTCTTAACATGATACCATGTTCCCATTTCAAGGATCCATTCCTACTTAGATCAACCATCAATGTGATCTTGGGACATGGATTCAATTTACGAGGCTCTGCATCAATGATGCAACAAAGATGTAATGGTTCCTATGCTACCATGGCTCAAATTTTCCAAGGGTGCCTAAATGGAATCTCTTGGTGAAATTTTCCTCTACAACATCTTCCAATAATCCAACCATATTCCTCCAAAATTGCATGATGAATGGTTCACAAAAAAGATGGAATAAATTACATAACCTATAAACTATAAATACCATGCAACTCCAAGGGTATTCTATTGTTCTTACTGAGAAAGGAAATTCCATGAAAACACAAAATCAACTGGAATCATTTTCAAGGTGTAAAAATATTCTGCACGTGGAACTGCACTCCCTTGTGTGGGATAAGATAATTTCATATTTTCTGTACTTTTAATGTGAATAAAAGTGATGGTTGTTCATGTTGGGATGGATAAAAAACATTGCATCCTTTCCCCATAACACAAATTTATTCAATTCCAAGTCATTACAAAAGGAATCAAAATGTCCATATAACTACTTACTCTCATAGGGGGATATAAATAAAGGCACAACCTCAAAATTCCAAAGAGAACATAAATATTATTCGTTGTTCATTAAGATCAAGATTATTCTTTCTACCCTATTCTACAATAAGAATATGAAAATACTAAGTGAAATCAAAGAGTCAATGCAAACACTATATAATTTCAACAACAACATGAGATATCCCGTTGTGTTTAGCAATAAATAAAAACAAGGATACAAAAGAGTTCATAGAAGCATAGCCTAGAATCTCTATCAATGTATTGCTAAAACTTAAGGTGAGGTCCAAGGTTGATGTGTGCCACTACATGGTTGCTCTATCCAACGTCCTTGTCATTTGGCAAATATTGAACAAGCTTAGCGAATGCGTGTTGATGATTATTGTCTTTGATGGCAACAATGTCGAGGATATCACGGGGGTAGAGTTGGGCGTAAAACACGGGAGAACAGCATTGCTGGAAAACATAAGCATTGGAAAAGCGCAGTTTAGAGAGAAGAAGGAAGATGGTGACTATCGGATCCCATCCAAATTTCCCAAAGATAAGCCCGTCGGTTGCGAGGATGCGAGGAGATAAGCCATCCCGGTCGGGGATCGAGTTTCCTTGATGCAAAAGAGGTAATGACTTCTGAAATCACCGAAATCGCGATATGCGATTTCGCGGTGTCGCAACCGTTAATCAAGCGAGGATCACGGGCCGTTCATTTGTATGGACCGCGTGGCAGCCGAGGAGGCCTTATCACGACGAATTGAGGATGCGAGTTTCATAATGCAAAGAACAATGACAATGAAAACCCGCGAAATCGCATATCGCAATTAGATTGATCGCAGATTAATCAAAGCGAGGGATGCGGGTAGTTCATTTTGTATGGATGCGTGGCGGCCGGAGGCCTTATCGGCAGTGGGGATGAGTTTCGCAATGCAAGAACAACGCGAAAACCCGAAATTGCGTTATCGCATTCAGCGATTTGATGTTGCCGTTAATTTAAGAAGTAATCCGGACCGTCTATTCGTCTAGATACATGGCGGCCGTTAAAACCAAGGTGAAATCCCGTGAAGATTTTAGCGATGGGATCAACATGAGATCTAGACCGTTGATCCAACTCGTCCCGGTGAACCCGTCACCGAGGGACCGCATTAGCCTGTCAGAGGATTACAGGTGTCAGGTAGATCTAACGCTTTAGGCTCATGCAATTCACAATTCAGCGGAAGGTGACCGCGTGGCGGGGACCTAACTGCGATGTCCGAACCATGAGTGGCGTCGGCGAGTGGCATCCCGGAGTTTAGAGGGTTTGGGATTTGATATGTCAAAGAACACAATGCATCAAGAACTCGATCCGCGAAATCACGTTCCTTGAAGTAATCCGTAGTTGGATGAGAACCAGTCTGGCGGGTAGTTGATCACAAAGTCATCACGAAATCGAGAGTCCGGGGACTCCCGAAGGCATGTGTACAATGACATCGTGAGTGGCGAAACTCCGATGGAATGATATGACGGAGGAGTCCGCGACTATGATCCACGTGAACCGGGACGCTTCGGCCAGGAGAATTTTGGCGCATGTGAATCCGGAAATCATGAATCATGTGGACATAAACATTATGTCATCGTAAACCCTGAAACCCCGTGAGTGGTATGGTGGTAGTCCGCGTGTATAAAGCTGGTCACATGGACCATTATTAGCGTCGAGAAGGGGCTAGCTTCGGAAAAAGAACAAATGGAATCGAATCGGAGGAGTTCGGTACATAATAACTCGACATAGCAAAAATGTCGAAATCGCTGATGGAATTGAAATCGATGGAATCACGACAGATTGGATGCTCTGATGGAGGAGTTCTTTGTGTGTATACTCATTTAACGCTTCAATTGTAAATCAGTTAAAGCCCGGTAGAATGATGAATTGGTTAGTGTTTCAGTTGGCAAGAATGATGGCGTTGGATTCTCCATTGAAAGGGAAGTGGAACGCCATATGGCCAGTATAAATAAAATGAATTAGGCTGAATTCGATTAATCGTTAAGATGAAAAATAGAAACTTGATAAGAAGAAAACAAGATGAAAGCGAGAGGAATGGAAGCGATTGAAGGGTATGCGAGCGAGAGAAGAAGGCAACGATGGGCCGAGCGAAGCGGAGAATAATGACAGAAGACATGACATAGATCAGACATGTTGAATAAGAGAAGGGTAGCAGAACAGTGACAGAAGACCCGAATTAAAGAACAAAAGCTGGTAAGAATTGATTTATACGTAAAGTTGAATGTGTATCTAACCATTTTATATTCAAGGGAGGTTGGGAGGTGCTTTCGGGAGAATTTGTTGTCTCAGTTCAAGTGGGTGCCCGAACCGCGAAGTTAGACTTCCATGCAGTTTGCGACCCGGAAGAAACTAGAATTAGCGAGGGTGGTGCTAGGGAGAAACCGAGATGTTCTGTTATCCGAGGTTAACTTTATATGGCGGAAGTTGGTGCTTCCATCGATTTAGTGCTGGAATAACCCGAGTTGGTGCTTCCTTCTAGTGGGTGCTAAATATGAAAGTTGGTGCTCTCAACCGTTGCGACTTGTAAAAAGCGGTGGCGACCTCACATTGAGTTAGTCTCAATTTGTAGATGATGTCTGATGCCTATCATTCCCGAAGAAAAGGTTTTCTCCTTTATGGGTTTCCTCATGAAAATGCGTCTCAGTGTGTATTTTATGTGTGACTAACGATGATCTTTACCTCTGTCCATATGTTGTATGTTGCTTATTGACACATGAAGAAATATTAATAATTGTTAGAAAGGTATAAAATTGTTTAAGCTTATATACAAGCTGATTCACCCCCTCCTCAGTTGTATTAGTATTTTCCAACAATTGGTATCCAGGCGGGTTCCTTTATTTAAAGGTAGATGCAGCAAGAAAGCAGAGCTATGACGAGTCATGAAGGGACTTAAGCTTCTAAGCCTGATTTTGATGGAACAAATTTTGCCAATACGAGAAGATTAAATATGAGAACATATTTAATGGCCTTGGAGTCTTTGATGTTTGGGATGTAGTAGAAATTTGGATATACAAAGCTTGTTATGCTGGCACAATGATGCTATAAGTTAAATTTGGATTTTAGCAGCTAAAGGGAATGAATGCTATTAAGATAGTTTCTTGTGAAGGTGAGTTTGTAAGGTGATGCATCTTCAAACTTTTAAAGAAATGTGGGACAAACTAATTACTGATTATGAAGGAGATGAGAAAGTAGGTGCAAACTTCAAACATCTGATTGAAAGTTTGAGAAATTGAAGATGAATGAAGATGGAAACATAGCAAAGTATTTTTAAAGTTTGAAGAACTTGTAAATGCCATGAAAGGTCTAGGTGAAGCAGTTTGATGACTCACACTCTTAATTGGCGAGAAGATTTTAAGGTCTACTACGATAAATTTAATCCAAAAGTCTACGCAATAGAAGAATTAAATGATCTTAAAACTACGTCCATTGATCAACTTCTTGGAACTCTAGCTGCATATGAAATGAGGATAAACAAAAGATAAATCGATTACTAGAGCTTCCTTCATGAGACAATAATGTTGATTGAGAATTTGATGAAATTGAGGCAAAATTTGTGAAAGATTAAAGAAAAGGATCCAGGGGAAAATATCAAAGGGAAGTTGCCCTTCAAAATGCTTTAAGCGTGGCAAGATGGGTCATTTTGCTTCCTAAGTGTCCCCATGAGAAAAGGGACGAACTACGGTGATTTTAAGCGGAGTACAAATACAAAGAAATATAATAAGGAAAGAAAAGTTTGGTTGCAAATAATGACAATTCTCCCGGAGGAGGACCGCATAGATGGTGGCTCATCCAGGTGAGAATAAGCCAAAATGACTTTGTACTTATGACAAAGAGGATCATGATATGAAGGCGAGCCCACGTGATGATAATGAGGAAAGAAAAGCTGTGGTGGATTTGGAAAGAGAACTAATGATTACCTTTGGAAGAAATTGATAGACTGAGGATCTAAAGCAATACAAAAACAAAGTGTTAACACGTTTAAAAGAAAAGGAAATGATAAAAAATTTGATGAAGATTGTGCTCTACTAAAAGGTGAAATTAGAGAGCGAAAGAAGATAAGAACTATCTTGGAAACAACAAGCTGTTAGAGAAAAAGCTTCGGTGTGAAGCACTAGAAGAAAATAAGCGGGCAGGAAAAGAAATGGAAATTCAAGGTTGTATCATCAAATCTGCGAAGTATAAAGCATCGAGGAAAAGAATTAAACTCCATTCTAAATCGGCAAAAGAAATTCAAAGCTGAAAGCTAGATTGGGATATGAAGAAGGATCAAGTAGTGATCATTAAAATAACAAAGAATCTATCAAGTTTGTCAAATCCTCTAAAATTGACAACTTGAGTCCTTTCTGCTTGAGAGACAAAGAAAAGAAAACCCGACCATCAAAGTGGAATGAAAGAAAAAAACCAGAAACGAATTTGTAGATGAGAGAAAGTTTATGACCTTCTCAAAGAGACATAAACTTTTCCAAGGTACAAGGTTTCTTTCTATAGTTGTGTTTTTTCTTCTCTAATTTCGGACTTCAGCTACATTTGGCCTCTAAAGATTTAATGCATGAACAATCAAGATACTCAATGAATAACTATCTATCACAACAAAGATTGGGACAGACAAGCAACAAACAATCAAATATTATAAATCATGGAGAAATGCTTGGAAGAGACCACGGAAGTACAACAACGATTATGAGCATAAAAATCGTTATAATCTTTTATTCAGTGAACCAAAATTCTATATTTGTCATGATTATGGACATAAAGCAGCAAAGTGTCATTTGAAGAAATATAATCCAAATGAGAATCCCAACATTGAAAATGTCAAAGTCACGGAAAGAAAGAAAGTAGATGACAAATGTGGACTAGCACTACCTCGTGAAACAAAGGAGAAAGAATCCTTGGTATATTGACGGTGGATGTTCTAAACATATGACGAGGAGACAAAAGTAAGTTTCTAACTTTATGTGATAGCAAATCAGAAATGTAACTTTTGGAAATGATGCGGGGAAAGGTGAAAGGTAAAAGAAATTGTGAGTCTGAATAATGGAAGAGAAAAGCTCAAGATGTGCTGCTGGTAGAATTTGAAACATAATCTTCTTAATTGATCAAGTTTGTGACCGAGGTTGTGAAGTTGTTTTTACCTCCAAGGCTGTAAAATCAAATCCGTGGATTTAGGTAAGCTAGTTGCAAAGGCATAAGAACCGAAAACAAAGTCTATGTCTTAAAATAAGAAGAACGAATGCAACTTAAGCAGTATGATGAAAGTTGGTTGTGGCATGGAGACTTGGACACCTAAATTTTGATCATATAATCAAGCTCAAAAACAATAGGGCTGATAAAAAGATCTTTCCAAGATATCAAAGCCATATGATTACGTCTGTAAGCCTTGTCAGATAGGAAAGCTTATTCGTACTCAATTCAAATCAAAATCTTTCCTTCCATGAGGAAAAACCTCTACAGTTAGTACACATGGATCTATGTGGACCATCAAAGGAAAGAAAGATGCAGAAAGAAAGAATTACTTTATGTTGATTTTTGATGATTATTATAGATTAACTTGGGTTGCATTTTTTGAAAGAAAATGAAGCAATTGAAAAATTCAAAGTGTTTAAGGATTTGGCTGAGAATCAAACAGGAAAAGGGATAAAGGCATGAGTGCAGCCCGAGGAGGAGGAGGATTCGATTAAAAGGCTTTAAAAATTACGTAATGATAAAAATGGGATCAAAAGAGAATACACAATTCCAAGGACTCCATGACAAAAGGGAGTTGTTGAGAGGAGTAGAAACAATTGATGCGGCAAATGGCAAGATCAATGATGAATGAAAGGAACATTCCTCGGACATACTGGGTGGAAGAAATTCTCTACATTTGTACATATTCTTGTAAAGCTCATCTCAAACCCGGATAGTGACAAGGCCTTATGAACTTTTGGTTTTGGAAGACACACCTCAATCAAACATTTTAAAGTTTTAGGAAGCACATGTTATATCAAGAAACAATGATGAAAATATTGTAAAACATGATGAGGCTGATGAAGGTATCTTCTTAAAGTATGCTACAAACATTAAAGAATACATATGCTATAATAAGGAGACTACATAAAAGCTGGTTGATTGTATAGATGTAAAGTTGATGAAGAATTTCCAGTCAGAAATATAAGTAGTAATGAATCAAAAACAGAAGATACAATTGAAGATCAAGATGAACAGGTCCAAGGATCCCGGCGAGAAGGAGAAATTTGGATCGAGATGAAGATGTGAACATTCAAAGCGTGCAAGTCAGCAGAAAGAAGCAAAATCTCCTGCCAGAATTATCGAGAAAGAA
Organism: Picea sitchensis; assembly: GCA_010110895.2. Lineage (NCBI taxonomy): Eukaryota > Viridiplantae > Streptophyta > Pinopsida > Pinales > Pinaceae > Picea > Picea sitchensis. Next base: position 16,733 of record SNQJ01S0139031.1, on the reverse strand, counting down.
TCATCACGAAAATCAGATAATTGGAGATATAAATGAAAGGAGTTCGGACGAGAAGGAAACTGATTAAGGACAGAACAATCTCATGTTGCCTTTTATCTATAAATGAACCTACAAATTTTAAGGAAAGCTAGTCGGAAGAAGATTGGATTAGAGCAATGAATGAAGAAATTTTGGATCAGTTAGGGAAAGAATACAATACTTGGGGAGCTTGTTCTAGACACGAGAAAATAAGAATGTCATGAGCTCCAAATGAATTCAAAGAATAAAATATGAATGAAAAAGGACAAGTTGTTGAAATAAGAAAATTGGTAGTGCATGGGGATATGCACAAGTGGAAGGTCCCGGGACTTTGATGAAACTTTTGCACCGGTAGCAAGATTGGAGAATTATCAGAATGTTTCTTGCTTATTCACGTCATAAAAACACAAAGTTTATCGGATGGATGTTAAGTCGGCATTTCTTAATGGATACTTAGAGGAAGAAGTGTATATGGAGCAACTTGAAGGATTCTCATTGGCAGACAATCCTAATTATGTTTGTAAGCTGAAGAGGCCTTATATGGACTAAAACAAGCACCGCGGGCTTGGTATTCCAAGGCGGACAAATTTCTACAAGAAAAGTTCAGAAAGGTATTGTTGACATAACCTTTACATTAAGTCTGAAGGTGATGTTTTATTAGTTGTTTTGGTTTATGCAGATGATATTATTTTTGGTTGTACTAATGAATGTATCCCGAGTGGTTTGCTAATTGTATGCATGATTTGAAAATGTCCATGATAGGGAGCTGTCATATTTTCTTGGGTTACAAGTAAAAGAAACAAAGCTCTCTGAGAATTTTATTTATCTCAAAGAAAAATATTTGAAAGAAATATTGAAGAAATTCGGATGACAGATTCCTCACGATCTGACACACCTATGGTGGTTGGTTGCAAGGCGAGAAAATAGCGAATATCTCACACGATGTTGATCAAAGGACATATGGATCAATGATAGACAGTCTTACATTGCATCCGACATCCGTCTGATATAATGCAAAATGTTGTTGGAATGGTAGGTAGTTTTCGGTCTGCTCCTAAACAAAGTCACTTGATAGGCATCAAGAATATTTAAATATCACGAAGGAACAATGACATATGGACTATGGTACCCTGGAAATTTCCGACTAATTGCTTATTGATCTTGTGGGCAAAGCGTGTTGATGAGAGAAAAAGCACCCGGTGGAAGACATTCTTTTGGGTGACTCATTAGTTGCATGGATTAGTAAAAAGCAAGGATCTATTTCATTATCCCTCTGATGAGAATACATTCTTTCTTTGCTACTAACGCACCGCAGATCTTATGGATGATACAAACTCTGCAGATATGAAGGTAACTTTCAGCGATCCTATTCAATTCATTGTGATAACACCCGGGCAATAAGTGTCTCCAAGATTCCGATTCTTCATTCCAAGACTAAGCATATCCCTATAAAGTATCCCTTTCTCAGAGAACAAGTGTCAAAGGCATTCAATTGAACTATATACCCTCTTGAACGGATTCTTTGTGTTTTTACTAAACCACTAAGCGGCATTTGCTGGATATCTTCGTCAAAATTGGGGTGATAATTTCTAGTGTTTAAAGAGGATCACCAGGTCAGGGGAAGTGCTTATTGAATATGGAGGATCTGCAAATACATTATAGATAGCGAGTATGTTTTGAAACAAGATCAGAGGGAGAATATTCTTCTTTGACATTGATGTCAAAGGGAGAAAGGTTGAAAATGTTTAGGTAGCGAGGAGAATTACGAATGGCGAATCGCGAGAGGAGGAGAGTTGAAGTCACGAATCTTGAATAAGTGTTGCCATCAATGCCAAAGGGAGATTGTTGGCAAATATTGAATAAGCAATGAATACGTGTTGATGGTTGTTGTCTTTGATGGAAACAACAAATGGCGGGATATCACGGGGTAGGGATTTTGGGCCGGTAAGCTTACGGGGAGGAACAACATTGCTGGAAAGAAAACATGCATTGAAGCTTGTGGCATAGCGAAGTTTAGAGAAGAAGGAAGTGGTGGTATCCGGATCCCATCAAATTTCGAAAGGCCAATGGCCGTGGATCTGCCGAAGTTGAGGGAGATAAGCCATCGGAGAATCGAGGATCGGAGTTTCGCAATGCAAAGAACAATGACTCGAAAATCGAAATCGCGATATCGCGATTCCAGCGATTGTCATAACCGTTAATCAGCGAGGGATCACGGACCGTTCGATGGACGTGGAAGCTAGGAGGTATATCGGTGAATTGGATCGGGATTTCATAATGCAGGAACAATGACAACGAAAACCCAGTCGCGTTCTGTCACGTTCGCGATTTGATCGCAACCGTTAATCATGTAGGGATCTGGACCGTTCATTTTGTATGGACACGTGGCGGCGAGGAGGCCTTAACCGACGAACCGGAGATGAATTTCATAATGCTGAAAGAACAATGACAACGAAACCGAAATGTGATATCGCGATTTCGCGGTGATTAATGCGCCCGTTAATCTAAGAAAGTGATCTGGACGATCTATTACGTCTAGATACATGGCGACTACGTTAAACAAGGTGAAATCCCGACTGAATCTGTACCGTCGGATCAACATGAGATCTATACCATTGATCCAACTAACGACGGGAGACCACGTCACCAAGGGACACATGGCTGTCGAGGAAGGATAGCCGGGTGTCGAGGTAGATCTAACACTTTAGGCTCATGCAATTCCACGGTCGAGGTGACCGCGTGGCGGGATATTGCTGCGTGTCGAACCACTTCGAAGTGGCGTCCCGTGAAGAGACGAGGTGGCATCCCGGAGTTTCGGGGATCGGGGATATGATATGTCAAAAGAACCTGGTATCGAACTCCGAAGTGTCAATCACGATTGTGAAGTATCTACCGTTGGATAGAGAACGGATAAGACCGTTGATCTCCGTCGCCAATCGGAATCGAGGACTCCAGGCATGTGTCTGATGACGCATCATTAGTGGCGAAACTCGATGGAATAATGATATGGCCGAGTCCACGACTACTTGATCCACAGAACGAGGTTTCGGCGGGAGGCTGAAGAACATCAGCGAATCGGAAATCCTTGAATCCCGAGGAAATCGCCCGAATCATGTGGACATAAACATTATGTCATGTAAACCGAAACCGACGAAATTGGTATGGTGGTGAATCGCGTGATAGGCTGTCCACATGGACCATTATTGTAGTCGAGAAGAATGCTTCGAGGAAAGAGCAAATGGGAATCGGAGAATCCCGGAGGTTCAGAAATTACATGTGCTCGACGCATCGCCAAATGCGAAATCCACGATGGGTGAAATCCCGTGTATCACGAGCCGTTGGATCAAACCACGTCCCGGAGGTTCGCGTGATGTACTCACTCATTAACGCTTCAATTATGGAAATCCGTTAAGAAGCCCGTAGGAATGATGAATTTGTTAGCGTTTCGGTTGCCAAGAATGATGGCGTTGGATTCTCCATTGAAAGGGAAGTGGAACCCGCCATAGCGGCCCGGGTATAAAAATAAAATGAATTAGGCCGAATTCGATTAATGCGTTACGAATGAAATGAGGAAGCATTAAGAAAAACAAGATGGCCAGAGGAATGGAAAGCGATGAAGGAATGTGAGCGAAGAGAGAAAGAAACAACATGATGGAATGAGCGAGCCGAAGAAGAATGGCCGAAGACTTGACACAGAGCGGACATGTTGAATAAGATAAGAGTAGCGAGCGATTGAGCGGAAGACCCGAGAATTAAGAACAAGAAATTTGGTAGAGGTGATTTATACGTAAAGTTGAATGTGTATCTAACCATTTATATTCAAGGAGGTTGGGAGGGTGCTATGGAGGATTGTTGTCCTCGGAAGTTCAAGTAGGTGCTTGAACACGGGAAGTTGGAGCTTCCATGCGGTTGCGACGGAGAAACTAGAATTGGCGAGGGTGGTGCTAGGGAGAAACGGATGTTCTTTGTTATCGAGGTTATGCTTGTGCTTGTGAAGTTGTTTTCCTCCGATTAGATGCCCCGGAATAACTTGAGAGTTGGTGCTTCCCTTCTAGTGGGTGCTAGAGAAAGCAGTTGGTGCTCTCAACAAGTTGCGGCTTGTAAAACGGTGGAAGCCTCACATTGAGTTAGTGCTCAATTGTAGATGATAATGCAGTGAAAAACGCCTATCATTTCGAAGAAGAAGAGGTTTTCCTTTATGGGTTTCCTGAAATAAATATACGTGTGTATTTTTATGTGTGGTGATGATCTTTACTCTTCTTGTCCATATGTTGTATGTTGCAGTGACACATGAGGAAATATTAATAATTGTTAAGAGGGTATAAAATTGTTTTAAAGCTTATATACAACTGATTCACCCCCTCTCAGTTGTATGAGTATTTCCAACAATATAATTCATCACATATGTCATATGAATAGGGAATCATATTATGAATCCAAGAATTGTCTCCTTGGAATACCATGTGCCTCTCCAAAGGCTAATATGCATGCTCCAATAGCCATCCTCCTTTTCTTCCATAACAATCAACATTCATACCATCAAACAAAAAGGGTTTAAAATTCATCTCCTAATATTAACCTACAAAATTTCTTATGTCCTTATTTCCTACCCTATATTAAACCTCCACATGATGTGCGTACCCTTAACTTTTTTTTGGGAGAAAACAAGTTGAAGATATATCAATGGTTGGAAATTTATGTATTTTGAATGTTATTATAGTGCTCCTTATGTTGCAAGAAGTCTACCCCATTTATTAGGACACATGGATACAATATTGATTAAAAATAAAGAATGCATAACATACCTCAATATAATTTTTGTTGTCCAAGATTAAATGAAATTAGATTTACAATGTCCTCTTCATGTACCATGAATTGGTTCGTAATGTTGATTGGAATGGGAAGTGAAAATTCATACATTACTTTGTTAAGTTCTCATTATCCATTTCATATATGGGATATCAATGAATAACCCAATGATCCACATTCTATTTGTCTCCCAATCACAAAAAAGGTGTCCACAATGTATTCTTATCTACCACGCTCTTCATCACATAAGCTAGTGTAAGTATTTGAAAATTATTTTTCCTCCAAGGGATTCTCTACAATTTATATCCCATTCAATCTATCAAGGGACTCATAATAAAATTCATACATTTAAAAAGGAAATTCACCACAGCTTACCGATGCCTATGCCTCCTTTAAATCCATGATGATTGTTGTTGTAATGTCCTCATGCAAGTGTACATCCTCATCACAAGATGTTTCTTTTGGATCAATATGTAATACATAGTCTTCGATTGAATATTCAAAATCAATAAATTCATAAAGCACTGCAATAAGTTATAACTTCATCACACTTCTCCTCCTATAGATACAAAAACTCAAGCACAAGTAGCTCATGTGATGAAAGAGAAAGTTGGTCATCCATGCAATCCTCGTCAATAATTTTCATGATCCTCCTATTTTGGCACATACACTTCTCTTTTTGGGGAGTCAAGAAGGCCAATCAATGCTTCAAACTCTTATAATAATTCTTCAACCTTTCCTACTCTTATAATAATTCTCCGACCTTTCCTTCTAATTCACATACTAGTGTCCCCAATATGTTATTATGTAATAGAATCATTAAAAAATATATTCTGAAAAACATTAAATGTTGCATGAATATCAACTAGATTTTATTTTCTTCATAATTAGCCTCCCAACACTTAAAAAATTCTCTTATCAAACTTGCAAGTGAGGATATATTGTTTTTACTACAATCATAATACCACTCCAATGCATCATCTTCCAAGGTAGTTACATCTATACTCATCTTGGCATCCTCATGGATAACATCCATATCTGAAATAAAATTATTGAAATATGTAACATGTTGTGGAACTAGATGATGGTATGTATACTCATCATGGATTCCTCATGGATACCATCCATATCTGAAATAAAATTATTGAAATATGTAACATATTGTGGAACTAGATGATGGTGTTCGAGGAACTTTGGGACATGCTTGAACAATGTTAGAGGAAGAAGATTATTTGGATACCCAAAAATAACTATGATATCCAAAGAGATAAACCTTATATGGTTTCCAACTCTTCTTGGGGTATTTCCATGGTATTCTGCATAATTTTGAATATGAAAAACATAAAATCTAGAAAATGTTAAAATTATACATCATTTTCATATTAGTGGATTCGTTAGGTCAATATTCAAATGCCTTGAAATATATTGGATGTTGTGAGCTCTACAAACATGAAATCACTTTAAAATATTTTGGAATACAACTTTTTCCTTCATGAAGTCATCAAATGAGAATAAAGATCTTCAAATAACCACTATATCTATTCTAATGAATCTAAAGAGATAAAATTTATTCTCCAACAACAACGATCTGAATTTGTTACCTTCCAAACCCACACTTCAAATGTTACAAAGTCTAATATCTATGTGCAACCATAGAGCCTCTTAGGAAGATTGTCAATTATCACCACAACTTAGGCCAATTCCTTTTCCACGGCTACAAAGTTTTTTATGATATTATTTCGAAATAAAGAGATGATGTTATTTATAAATAAAGAGGTGGTGAACTACCAAGAGTAGTGTCTATAGAATTGGGAAGTGGAGTAGGTTAAAAGTAAAGAGGGTTTAAATATTATGTAGAATATGTAATGAAGTTATTTATTCGTCTATCGTGGATAGTCAAAACATGTTTATATTTATAAAAAATAAGTAAACCAAATTAAAAATAAATAGTTTGAATATTATGTAAAATATGTAATTAAACAATTTGTTAATGCACCACATTAATTGAAAACATATTTTTATATTATAAAAAATAAAGTGAGAAAAAGATTCACCATCACAACCATGTAATTACAACTAAGAAAAAAAGGTGAAACCATTAAGCATAATCATATCTCACCATACACATTAGTGTTTTTATGTTAATTTTTAATACATAGTCGTACTTTCTTTTATCTATGTTGATAAAAATTGCAAAAAATTACAAACGACTTAATTGTGTTTGAAATTGTAATTACAAGTTGGTGAGTTCACATCTCCGTCAATTTGTTAGTTAGTAGAGTTTTTTAGACAATCGTTTTGTCAGTATGTAGATTTGTGAGTCAGTCAATCTCTTTGTCAAACTATAACCACAATTCATCAGTTTAGATTTTCTTCTACGCAATCTTAGTCTAAGTTAGTTGACAAGAAGGGAAGTTAAATTAATGGAGCCAATATTATCTTTCTCGAGTCAATTTAAGTAGATGAAGAGTCAGTCAAATTTATTTTTCTTTTAATGTTGAGTCATTTTTACTTCTATACGAAGTCTCAGTTGAGAATCCAACATAAGTCCGAGTCTTTAGTTAGTTGAAAAGAATATGCAGAGAGGTAGAGATAATAGAGTCTTGAAGAAGAAAACAACAACAACAGAGTTTGAAGAAGTGTGAAATTACAATCTACTGTGTTTGTGGGTTAGAAAGAAGAAGTTGTTGGGTTGAAGCTGGGGTGTACTTTATGGCATTTGCACATGAATGCGTCGAAGTTCTTAATATATACAAGTATTTTGTGTGTTGTCAATTTCATGTGTAAATTTGATTTTTTGTTGTGTTTATGATTTTATGTGTTAAATATTAGCACATATTGAAGAAATTGTTACTTAAAGTATTTTATCATAGCTTGTGAAATTTGATGGGTTGTCCATCGCGATGCGTCTGAGTGTTCAATGACAAAGTTGTGGCATGTAGTATTTTGAGTGTTGTGTTGCACACAATTTCCTTGTGTGTTGTTGATATGAGATCTAATTTCAGATCAAGTTGATCAAGAGAAGGTTCTATGAGAACAAGTTCGAGTGATAGCTTTCATTGAAAAGTGAAATGTAAGCTTCTACCTCAAATGGCTACCTCCTATTTTTACAAGAAATAATTATGAGATGTGGTCTTTGACCATGAAGGCATTATTCTGAGGTCAATATGTATGAGAGATAGTCAAGAATGGCTACGTGGAACCATTACATTAGGTAGCATACAATGCCCTCACAAAAGCTAAGAAATATTCTTTGAAAGATCAAAGGAAGAAGGATGGAAGGAGATGTTTACATACATCAAGCCATGAATGAGAGAATACTCCCAAGAGTTGCATAAAAAAAAATCCAAGAAAACATGGGACATATTACAAATCGCTTATCAAGTTATGGAAAAATTCAATACTTCTAAACTACAAATTCTTAAAAGAGATTTTGAAACTCTATCAATGAAAGATACATGTACAATAGATTCCTTTTATACCCATGTCATTGGTATGATAAATCAGATTAAGTCTCATGGTGAAACCATATAGGACAAAACAATTGTTGAAAATGTACTTAAGAGTCTTCCTACTAAATTAGATACCCTCGTTGTGACTCTGGAACAGAACAAATACATGAGTCAATTTATTCTAGATGAACTGCAAGATTCCTCATTAATCATGAAGGCAGTTGAATAGGTCCAAACATGTGTCCTTAGAATGCATTTCCATGCAGTCATCTATAAGTTGTGGAAGGAAGGGAGATCTAACTCTAGAGGTAGAGGAAGAAGTTATGTCATAGGTGGATGCAGTAGCAGTCCTAGAAACATTGATAGAAGAGGTCAAAACCCAAATACAAGTCAGTCAAGTAATCAAAGATTTACTAAATCAAAGATTCAGTGCCATTACTATAAAAACTATTGGCATTATTCATATGAGTGATGGAAGAGTTAGTATAATCAGAACAAGCAAAGTCAAGATCAATCAAACAACACAAATAACCAAACAAATCCTATGTTTATGGCCCATGATGAGGTAATGCCTATAATTTCCCCAGTTGAATGCAATGTTTCTCAAGAAATTTAATGTGACATATGGTATTTAGATTAAGTCTACAATAACCACACTTGGCCGAGGAAACATAGAGTTGTTTTCTAGTTTGGATAAGTGGAGTCCAAACCAAGGTTATGCTTGGAATAGATATCAAAGTCACCATCTTAGGAAAAGGAAGTATAATCATCTTAACTAAGAAAGGAGAACAAAAGGTTGTTCCTGATGTATATTATGTTTCAAGTGCGAAGCATAATTTGATGAGAAAAATAATGTTGTTAAAAAAAGGATACATATTGTACTTGGTCCATGTATTAAAGAGGAGAAAGTGAAGATTAAGAAATAAGAAATACAAAGTATGAAGTTCACAGAGGAAGGCACAGAAACCGAGGAAGGGTTGAAGTGGTTAAAGAGATCATAAAGAGAAGGAACAAATTAAAAGAGAAAGAAATCCATTTGAAAGAAGAGAATACCAAGGAAGACAAAGCAACAAAGAAGATAGATAGTGGACAAGTCAACAAGTGGAAGAACAACAAAGAAGATAGATAGTGGACAAGTCAACAAGTGGAAGAAAACACTAATGGGTTCTTTGGAGAACCTCATGTGAAAGAAGGAAGAGCAGTCAACAAAGTCAGCAAAATGTGTTATGTGGACCTGGGGTTTTGAAAGCCCTAGGGTTATGTGGACCTAGAGGGTTTTGGCACCTGGGTTTTGGCCCATGGTTTTCTAGGGGAGTCATGGAATGTATAATTAGAGGTCTAGAAGAGTTGAGATCATCAAGTGAGAGGTGCTAGTAATGTTGAGATGTAAAAGTGTTATGTTTTAGGGTATTCTTGTATTTTGGGTCTTGATCTGGGTGCGAAGATCTAATCTGCAAATCGGTGCACATGGATAGGAAATAAAGAGGAGGAGAGAGAAGGAAGGATGCATGGCGAGTTACAGAGATAGATTTGTATGTTTTCATCTATTCTATCAATAAAAACATTTTTGTGGACCTAGCCCTAGGAGGGGGGTGAAAGCCATGTAAAATATTGTTGTTCCATGTGGTTGATGCTTTTTTTATTTACTATCTTTACACTATTATTGCATTTTTATTTAGAGGATATAACTTACTTCATGAAGTTAGGAATAATACTATTAAGAATCCCTGGGTTATTTTGCGTTGTTATTTTGGAATCATCTTGAATTTCCTTTGGTTGTAGACACACAGTGTCCTGGTAGGGACCTATAATCATAGAGTAACTTGTTCTTTGGCTAATTTGGTGTTTCTCTCATGATGAAGACATCTAGCTTGGTTGATTCCATTTTTCCCTCCATCCATTTTGCCCAATCCTCCATCAACCTGTTGCATCATTCATCCACCCCTACAACACTCACTCCCTTTTCCTTTTGTCCCATTGAGTACATCTCGCCCGTTACTCATCCCGAATAAACAAACTTAGGATAGAAACATTAGGTTAATAATAAATGATTAGTGGAAATTTTTAAGATTAATTAGTATAATAAAGCAATACTAATTAAATTAATGTAGTTAGATTAATAAGCTAGATTAATCTTGTTCAGTAATTAAGTAATTAACTAATAATTAAGTTAGTATTTAGGATAATTTAGGTTAGTGGTAAACATTAAAATAAAACAACATTAAACATTAATTAATATAAAACATTTGATAAAAGCATATAAAAATTAAAAACCAAATGAGATAGCATAACCTGAAACATTTTAAAAACAAGGAAATAAATCATAAATAAAAGAAACTAAACTACACTGGTTAAAGTAAAATTAATAAACAAAAATATAATATAATAGCAAATAATAATAAAGCAAAATTAGAAATGACTAATAAACAAATAAAATAAATGAAACGAAAACGGTAATAAAACAAATAATACATTAAAAATAAAACAAAGTTAAAGCGTAATAAATGAAAGTAAAACAAAGATAAAATAGAAACAAAGCGTGAAAGAACTTATCAAAAACACAAATGGAAATAAAGGCCAAGGATGCACCTTATGCACTTATCCCAAGTGATTTTAAATTCAGCTCATAAAAGAGTGCGGACCCCCCAGGTGCTTTTAGGACTTTTAGCAGTGCGGAATAATGGTGATGGGGAATTGACACTTGTCAAATCCAGGTGATTTTGGACCCCCACCTCCCAATAACACTTACCACCTCGGGGGGGGTCCGGAATACCACATTCCCTTCCAAAAACCACTTTCCCCAATTTTTTCAAAATAGCCCATTTTTTGTCTGTTTGTATTCTAGGTCTTGCGAAGTGGATTCTAGGAAAACAGAGATGAAATTTAAAAAAAAAAAAAAAAAGGGATTTTGTTCATCAGGCTGAGAGAACAAAACCTCTCCCGATTTACAAGGTGCAGTTGGGAGGGGTGAAATCTTTCTTTCCAACCTGTTTTCAGTTCCTGGTTTTCTAATACAGTCCAGATTTTCTGAGGGTACATTTGATGAGTGGAGAGCGAAATTGAGAAAATAAAAGAGTTTTTCTGTTAAGATAATATACAATAATTGCCTTTGGTTTTACGGAGTGTACCGATTGGGAGAAATCAATAGTGGCCGATACCCTATTTTCAGCAGATTCGACCATATTTGCAGTTCCAGATTTTTGGAGATTTTATGCTATTCTTGGCCGAAGTGGTTGAATCCGACCTTTTGAGCCTGGGGAGAGTATTTTTATAAATTGAAGTGATTCAAATTTGTAAAACAGGTTGATCAGTCAGGGGACCATGATTGAGGCTTTGTAAAATAGCTCACCGTGCCTTCTGTATTTTTCATCAATTCAATAATATAGTCACAATAGCTACATGATTCATGTGTCATTTTGGTGGTGATGTTTTTCCTCATTCATTGTAAATTTTTTTCCATTGTATTTCTTAAGTTATTCATACTACGAATTATGCAAAGAAGTTCGAAGAATGGATTTTGTTGAGACATACACTCTGTTTCTAGCTTTGACATAATTGTCAATGTTTTTCTTCTCAATGGTTAATTTGATTCTTGATTGCTTGGTTATTTCCCATTCTTCTCATCTTACTCCTCTAAATCCAAAAATCAAATTCAAAGAATCCAACAAAGGTGCCTACCTTTCCCTGTAATGTTGTCTATAGAACTTTTTTTTTTATTGAACTTGTTTGTGACCCCATTACTCAATGGACCTCTTTTCTCTTGTTCTAACCAATCATTTAAAAATCCAAACTCACGAAATCATTAGCTAGCTTCAATATCTATTCAAACAAATCCTATATCACAGAGAGATATCTCTCACGAGTCTTGGAAGGGTTACATCCAAGACTTCGAAGGGAGTTTTGATGTTGCCTCTGTGGTTGCCTCCACATCCTTGCGAAAATTACAGTGCTAATAGAGATGAGTGACCATCTTGGGGAACTTTCCCCAGTGGTACACTTCAAAGCTTCAGATCGGATCAATGATGGTGGATAGTGACCAGACAAAAAAAGGCTGAGATCATTCACCAGCGACTCCAATCAGCTCCAGAAAGTTCCAACTCAAGACTCCCTTGGAAGGACCTAAAGCATGACCAAGCATCCTAGAAAGACCCGGTACTCAAGCTCAAATTGCATTCAAGACATCTTTGGTTTATATGTAATTTTGTTCTATATTATTCTAAGCCTGATCAAAGTATATATTGCTGAAGTTTATATTGATCATCAACAAATTGATGAGCCTCAAGAGATCATCTCTCTAATTGTAGATTATGTACATACTCCTTTTTGTGCACATCCCGGTTACTTTTGTAGAAGTCCTAGTGAGACATAAGCCTCATGCTTTATATCCTACTCTTGCTAAAGCTACAAATGGTTGTAAGCCTCTTACTCCAACTCTCACACCTACCAAAATCCCAGGGAACCAGGATAAACAAAGCCCACTGGAATTTTTCCTCCTATCCTCCATGAGCTTCCCTACAAATTACACCAATAATGCATTTTCTGGGTTTTGATGGAGAGAATGCGAATATTACTGTTGAAAAGCATATCAAAGTCTTGAGGATTTTCTTGACCTCTTTGAGGTGGAAGAAGATGATGGACAGAATGTTTCCTATCATTGGGAGGTAAAGTTAATAATTGGTTTAAAAATCTCCCAGATCCAAGCATTAACAATTTCCATCCGTTTGTGCAAGTTTTCCTAGATGTCATGGGTGATCATGAAATGTCTCTCATCACGGAAGAGTATGACCATTTGAAAGACAACCAGGGGAAGCTTGATTGCAACAAATTTCAACAAGGTTCAATAAGGTATAACATGCAATGCACGATATAAGGCCAACCCTGGGATCAACTCACTTGCATTTCCCATATGTCTTGAATCTGAGATGGCATTCTAATTAAGAGAAAGGAACACAACAACTCTCGAAGAAGAAATCTCGCAGAACATTCTTGCAGTTGATATGGAGGCCAACTTCTTGATCAAAAGGTTGAGTAAAGAACAAAGAAAGGAGCAGCTGAAATCTTCAGAAGCTAAGCTGGTTAGAACCATGAAAGAAATGTTGAACAAGATTATCATAAGAGAAAAAACTTCGGTGTTAAAGAACCATGTTCAGTATTTCAAAAGAAAGGTCAGTTCCCAAACATTTGCAAGCTCACATGGTACCATGGTTTTGGATAATGATTCTTTCATGTATTCAATTCATAACATAGTCAAAGATGAAGTTCAAAATAAGATGGTGGTGGAAAAATCTCTCAAGATGATGTGCATGTTTGATGACTTTTTCTTCTTGGGATAATCTACCCAAGTGTGGTGGAGTATGATGATGATGATGAAATTTGAAATAGATGTGGATTGTTCAAAGAAACCAACAACATGTTTTACGGAAGAAGAATCTCAGTTACAACAACTCAAACATGACAATCAACCTATGCATATATATTATAACAATGAAGAAAATGCAGAAAATTTCAAAGTAAGTGGAAACACTTTTCCCTTATGTTTCTCATCTTTCAATTTCTGAAAAGAAATAAATTCATTTGTAAATAGTGAAGACAGAAAATTCTCTGATCAATTAGTTAAAGATGCCATTGTTGATATGGAGGTTGTTCTAAAGCGAGTACACATCCCTTGACCTACTTTGATTTTCAAATTTCGGATGAAAGATTAAAAGCACGAGACAAATTATGAGTTAATCCAAATTAACTTTGTACCACTATGTTGTAATTCATTTCAATTTTTGAAAGGAAATATGGAGTATATGCTAAAGGATCGCCTACGAGAAAAGAAGAAGTTTTAGTGGAACCAATAAAACAGTCATTTCAATTTCTACGAGGTCAGATGTCAGATGTGTTGGATTACTTGTGTTTTCAAAGTCATTTTCCATCATGCAGCTATGGGATAAAAAATGTTATGATATTGACATGATCGGTCATTCAACTCCATTGTCTTTTTCAGGAGAAGTCTCATTACAAAGCCCATCGAGGAAAATTTCTGACCATATCAAAATTTTTGAGGATCCTGAATACTTATGAATCTGATGTTAGATTGTTAAGAACCAATACCAAATGCGGATATAATCACCACAAATCTTGAATACACAATAGATCCTGAAAGCAATATAGAAGAAACCACACTTTATTATTACCAAACCCTTGAGGTAGGAAACACCATACAATGGATCATATCATGGAAGGGATCCTCTCTGTTCACTTGCCTCTTGAGGGAGCATCCTCCTATTGATCTACTGCTCCAAACACACTAATTCTCTTCATGTCTCATTACATTGTTTGAAGCCCTTTATATAGTGCTGCTACCATCACCTAAGAACATTAGAGGAAGAATCTTCACAAGTAAGACAACCTGAGAAGTTCTCTTACATTTATTATGTCTAACTACCATAGTGGGTCTTATTTAATAATATAGTGGACCCTAGTCCACCTTACATTGAAAATGACCTCCCACTAGCTATCACTATAGACCCTCATTTCCACTACCTCTCTAGCTACCTGCCCATTCCATCCCCCTTATGAAGCGTTGTCCTCAGCTTGATGTACAACCATATACAGGAGTCCCATGGATAATTGTGGGTAGCTAATGCTGAAGATTGAAGAACCAAAGAGTCCCATGTAGAAAGAGGAAATCCACCATCTTTGAAGTAGTCCAACCACCATTGTAAGCGGGTCCCATGTCCAAGTGCTCATGTGAACTCCAAGTAGAAGATTTTGGAACCCAATAAACAACTCAAAATGATACTCCAAGAAATTACGACACCTATCATGTGGATCAAATAAGAAGATCCATCCTATAATGGAAAAAAGGTCATACTTGAGAATGCGGAATGAATAATACCTGCTTGTAGAATATGGAAATTTGAACAGCAGTAACTAGCTCACGATGGGACATTGATTTTCTCTGAGAAGGTGGAGTAGAGTCATCAAATAAAATATGGAAGTGGATTTGTCATCGAAATGACAACTATCATATACCAATCATCACAATCGTCCTCAAAATCGCGCCACCAAAAATATCTTTCTTGATTATATTCATTCATGAAGCCCTGCATAAAAAATCTCTCCACGCATGTCATCTGATGAATCTTGAATACTATGAAAACTATAACTAGCTCCTGATCTGGGACATTGATTTTCTCTACAGAAGGTGGAGTAGAGTCATCAAATAAAATATGGAAGTGGTTGTCATCCCAGAAATGACAACTATCCATATACCAATCATCACAATCGTCCTCAAAATCATACCAAAAATATCTTTCTTGATTATATTCATTCATGAGGCCCTACATAAGAAATCTCTCCTGCATGTCATGCAATGAATCTTGAATACTATGAAAACTATCATTGAGGCCATATGTGAGGCTGGCTGTGAGGCTGTTTGTGAGGCCATGTGCAAATGCATCCAATCTGTCATCTAATTGGGCTTTGAATGATTCAATAATTTCTTTCAAGGTTTGAGATGAAATAGCCATCTGAGCACCCTATGAACTCTTCGGTCCTGCAGCCATCACGAAAAACTCAAAAAATAAACCCAAGAAGTTTCGGCAGAAAATCGCGGCTTTTTCTGGAAAAACCCTAAAAAACTGCTGAAGTTAAAATGTTCATAACTTCACTTCCCGGACTCCGTTTCAACTGATTTTTTTTTTGAAATTAGGTGAAATTGTGAGAGGAACTCAGATATGTAATTTTTTTGAGAAAATTCGGCCTCCAACTGCTACAGAAATAAAAACAAAGCGCGCCGCCGTCCGCGGAAAAAACCCTGAAAAATTGCAGATTTTAAAACTTCAATATCTTCACCTTCCGGACTTCGTTTTGGACTATTTGTTTTTTCAAATTGGGTGTTTTTCTGAAAGGAACTCATATATACAACCCTTTTCTGCAAAATTTGCACAAAAATATACTAAAAATGTCTGGAATTTCGCGGCCCTCTTTTTTTCTTCTCCGAAAAAAAATCTGCAAAAATAAAAAATATTTGCCCACAACTCCGGCCAAGGAAAGTGCTCTGATACCACTTGTTAAGAACCAATACCAAATCTGGAAATAGAATCACCAAAAATACTGAATACACAATAGATCCACAAAGCAATATAGAAGAAACCACACTTTATTATTACCAAACCCTTGAGGTAGGGAAACACCATACAATGGATCCTATCATGGAAGGGATCCTCTCCTGTTCACTTGCCTCTTCGAGGGGGCTTCCTCCTATTGAGCTACTGCTCCAAACACACTAATTCTCTTCATGTCTCATTACATTGTTTGAAGCCCCTTTATATAGTGCTACCATCACCTAAGAACATTCTAGAGGAGGAATCTTCTAGAAGTAGAACCTTCTAAGAAGTCCTCTTACATTTATTATATCTAACTACCATAGTGGGTCTTATTTAATAATATAGTGGACCTAGT
>SNQJ01S0139029.1:34043-48841 GCA_010110895.2 Picea sitchensis | reverse complement strand
CTACATGTTCTGCTAGCACTTATTGAATAACCAACTCTTCCACGATCCTCTCTTCTTTCATGAAACCTTCTTTCTTCCTCTTGTTTTGAGTTTGATCCCTTCTTCATTTTCCTTTGCAACTAATTTCAAATCTGCAACACTTGAGCATTTATTTGAATTTTCTCTCTTATCTGTCTCTCATTGTCTCCTTTGTAGCTCTGCACTTCTATGTTCGAGATTCTTACATTTTCTATTAATGTTTCCTTCTCTCCTCTTCCCTTGCATACATCAGACTCTGTATTTACATTACCAACTATGGTATTCTAGCCTTCAGCCTCTCTCTCATGGCGGGAGGCTTCCTCACCTTCTCCCATCTCTCTAATATTCATTCCAAATTGATATGTTTAATCTCTTAATTCTGCAAAATGTGCAAGTGACCATTTTGTTAGAATTATGCATATGATAGACAAAATTTGTCAACAATGCTACAGGTCCTTTTTCTTCTCAACTCATGAAGAACATATATGTATAAATTTGCACTGTATAACACTTAGATGTTACCCCTTAGCTAATACATAATTTAATTCTGCACAAGCACTCCCTTCAAACCACTTTGCTAGGTGACCATGGCTCGAAACTGCGGCCAAATCCTTCCTGGAGCTTTCTTTGTTAGAAATTACTATATTAGATATCGTGTGGTTGAAAATCAATCGATGGATGAGATAGATGGTCAACAGTAATTGTGGGATGACAATGTGCTCGCTCTTTATCGTAGATCTCTGTCCCCACAATCTGAAAAGTGCTCACCCACATCTTCTTTAAATCGCGGTCATTGATCCCTTCTCTCGACGAGATCAATGGCACCAAAAAATAGTGGGATGTGAACTAGCACACCAACTAATTTTTCCTCCTCTCCCTGCAATGGTCTCCCCCCCCGGATCGATTTTCCATTCACAGATCGACGGCTATCCATGAGTCCTGCTTCCTTAGCGCCCTGTTCCAATCTCACATTGACAGGCGATACCTCCTTCTTCACCTGTGACCTTGGTCTGTGACCCAATGCTTACCCTCTTGGTGCTTTGCAACTTCGCAACCTTCAACAAGGACCAAATCAATGGTCCTCGTCCTCATTCATGATCAATGATTGAGGTCCACTTCTGGATTCCACGCTTCGGGAGTTTGGCACTTTTGACCTCCGCTTTTCCAAGGAGTACTCTGTACCCAAAGTTCTAGATTAGGTTCCATGCATCCATCTCAAATCAACGGCTCTAGTCCGCTTTGGGACTTCATCCTTTAGAAGTCTCAACTTCACTCACTTTCTTCCTCTCGTAACGCTTCCACCTAGAGTTCACGATCTGTCGACGCATGTCCTCTTGTAGATCGATGACTATGAATCACTTCATCTCTTCGGGCTTTGGGAGATTCAAAATATCCACCTTCACTTTATCCTAGAGTTATTTCACCTAAATTCGAGGATCCGTCGATGTGTGTCTCTCACATATCATCGACTATGGATTTCTTTGGATCTTCCGGCTTCGGGAGTTTCAAACTCTCAGCCTTCACTTTCTCTTGGAGTGTCGATCCTCCAAATCGTTGCGAGATATATTGTCATGTGTCTTCTGGGATCAACGAACGATATGTACTCCAGACTTCGGGCCTTCAGGAGTTCTCAACCCAACACAAGCTGTCACATATGTTTCCTCTGGATTGCCTAGTTTCCGTACTGCATGATCTATCGCCATGTGGTGAAATAATAGAAGCAGACATGTGGCCCAATTAGGTGGGTGCCATGTGTCATGTTATAACTGAAATTTCAATCCTCCAAATGTTCAAAACTTGTTGACATGTGGCACACATCCCATGGGTCCACGTCATCCCAGGTGACTTTTGTGAGCCACGTCACTTCGAAATTTCGAGCTTCGTAATATTTTACACTTGCACTCCTCAAGTCTCCTGAAATCTGAATTTATGAACTGCTTAACCTTCTAGGGTCCACATCACCTCTAGATGACATCATCATGCCCCACCAATTTGACTCTTTAGGATTCGAAAGATTTGGGCTTCTGGAGTTTCCATACTAAAACACTCAAATTCTCTCGAAATCTGAATTCCCGAACTAGCCAATCTATCGATACGTGTCTCCCTTATCGGACAGTCTGTATTAAATCCAGAATTCAGGACTTCGGGTAGTTCTTTCCCTATTTCTTCACTCTGCAAAACCTTTCAGAGTAATAAGTATCCCAAGTGAAAGATATGGCATCCTGTGTCCTTGTTTATGGATAGTCTAGATGAACTCCAGGCTTGGGGTCTTTAGGAGTTCTAGCTTTTCACATCCATCCTTCTTCTGAAGTGGTTATCATTTAGAGTGTAGGATCTCCTTCCATGTATCCACTTCAATCAATGGTTTTTATCTACTCTGGATATTCAGAGCTTCGAACTTCAACATTCCTTTACTCACTCAACTTCTTCTTATTTCCTCCTGGAGTACGAGATCGCCTGATACGTGTCCCCTTCTTGAATATCAACAACCACAAGTGATTGCAGAGACTCAACTCGCTCACTCTTTAATTTCCTTTCTGATATCCAAAAATAAAATATGCTCGTCTGTAGTGGGATCTCTATCCACTGTTGATATGTTGATCTAGAAAAATCAACGATCCTGAGCGATTTTGGGCTCACAACTTGCAGAAAATTTAATTTTTTCCCTGATCCCCACAATGCTTCCCCACCGTCGATTTCTCTCCAATGAGATTTTTCAGCTGTGACTTAACCTTTGATTCACCTTCATCAAACGAACCTTGTTCACCTACCCTCCTATCCAACGATCCCAGATCTCTCTTGATCCCACAGTGGTGATCGCTCCTGAATTTGAAAGGGATGGTCACAATCCTTCGAACCCTTACAAAGGATATTTAATGTTCTATCTCTTTTGTAGATTCAGAAATGTCATTCCTCTTGAGATTTTCAACTTCACAGTCAGAATTTGATCTCAACCATGAGACTCTGATCAAAACAACTGACCTATATCGGCCCGGTTTTTCAACCAAAATCTCTGATACCAATATGTAACACACCTTGCCACCCACAGGCTAGGGTACGCTACCTTCAAGACCACCCTTTGATTTCTTTCTCTTAATGATACCTTTTTAAATTAATAAGGACGCATGAAATAAAATATCTAATGGCATGCACAACAATAAAAAAAAATCATGCATGTTGTAAAGATTCAATTAAACGATAAATAAATACACAATGAAATACATTCATRTACATATAAATAATACCATAACAGAGAGAAATTATATTTATAAAAGAAGAAACAAACTGGATGCAGACCAAGGATGTTCCACCCAACTGTAGACACTACTGCTCCAAATCTCAATAGTAGTGTCACCCCCGAGCTAGAGCTATGAATCCACAAGGACAGTTCCAGAGTGTTACTTGGCTTCCCGAACCAGTCATCACTCAAGCTCTCACAGGCTTTCCCAACACCCACATCAATCCAAGTACCCATATTGCCCCACCCAAGAGAGTGGACCTCCACCCTTCTCTGCCATGCAGTCCCTCAGGCAATCCTTCTCCTTCCAGGGCTCCAACACAACTGGTCCAAAATCTCCATGATGGAACTCTCAGGAATCACAGTTGTGAAAAATCTGGACAGAGGCCAACGCATCCCAGACGTGTAAGCCTCAAGTCATGGTTGGATTACACCAGCAACCTCTATAGCCAATGATACCATGGCTACTCTTTAGCAGTTCATTTCCTTTCTCGAAGCCAAGACACGAATGATGAATATTAATGGGTGATGGAAATGAATGGAGTGAGATCTCTACCCAAGGAGAGAAACAATGAATAATCAGTGAATGAATGCGCGAGGGAAAGAATGGAATGAAAGAAGAATTGAATGAGAGAATGAACAAACCTCCTAATCAGACCAGGGACAAGTTTAAGTATTTTCATGGGGAATCAAGAACCTCTTGGCATCCCCCAAGAATCTCACATAACTCATCCACTCCCTTATACAAAAGGATAATTAAAATAGGAATAAAAATTTAGCCCCTCAAGCACCCTCTCTTGTGGAATCATATGCCCCTATAACTCTAGTCCTTGTCCATCTAGCAGCCAACGATGTATTTATTATTAATAATGATCAAAACATTACATTTCTTGGGCACACTGGCCTTTTAATAATTGTTTGGGCACTCTGGCCTCTCAGCATTGTAACAATACATTATTTAAAATGGGGGATCAAAACCTTGGTTGTTACACTAATGACCATCTTTATTACATATAAAAACATATTATTCTATCTACTTGAGGGGTTAGGTATATTAGGACCCTAACAGTGAGAGACTTCATGACATGGTTAACTAGTTGTTCGTCTAACTCTAAAATAGACATAAATTTTGTTGGAAAGTTGGTAGTCATTGATGTCAACCCTAGAAGAAGTCTAGAAGGCTTTAGAAGTGATGGGTCTATTTGAATGAATCTCCAAAATGGTCCTGTTATGGAATATATTTAAGCATGGACCTCATGAGAAGACCCTTTGAAGGAGTCTAAAAGAAGCCCTAGAAATATGGTTAAGTGGTTAAGAATCCTTGGAGGTGTTTTCATGAATCCTGAAATTGATTGAAGAAAACGAGTATGAAGGACATGACAAATGAATGCAGAACCTCATTGGATTGATATTCCTTGTCAAGTTGTTTCCAAAGGTAGGTGTCATGCCACGTGGTTCCTCACGGTTGATAATTTATTCTCTCATAAAGTTGAAGCCCGAAAGTATGGTCAAGAAGCCACGGATCTAAGATCAAAGAAGTTACAAGTCGGTCCCAAAATCAAGTAAAGGATAAAAGTTGTTGCAAACAAGAAGTTACAGGTTAGCTCAAATATCAAGTAAAGAATTTAATTGGAAGGGTATAAATACACATCAAGAAACTCTCATTTAACATCCAAGCAAGTGTATGTTTGTGGAATGGAGCTAACATACGTGGGTCTACACTTGTGCTAGGAGGATTGGTGATCTAAGTAAAGGAAAAGTCTACAAAGTGGAAAATCTGTCCTAGGATAAAGCAGGTCGAGGAGAGTGAAGTTTACAGAGGTGACTGTACCAATTTTATGAGGTCATATGTCATTTGCAAAAGGGTGAAGTTTGAATATACATGGGTTACAGATGGACTAATTACATATAGGGTATACGTGGGTTGCAGTGGAGTAGAGTGTGCGTATCTGTGGGTTCACAGTGTGTGAATCGCGTATCTATGCTAAAATTGAGGAAAATTCTATTCTCTTAATGCTTAAGTTGAGGAAGGTATGATGGTCTAAGATCTTATGCACCAGGTTTTTACAGAATGAAAGATATGTTTTCTATATTTTTTAGGCTTGTATATTGGATATTATGGAAAATGATTTGGGGCATACCTTGGATGGTTTGACACATGTTTAAGGCATGTTTTGGTATATGCTTGAGGCATATATTTGGTACATGGTTTGAGGCATATCATGGATGTTTTAGCACATGCTTCAGGAATATCTTGGCACATAGTTTGATTCTTATTATGGTGATTTTGAGCACATGATTCAGAGGATATTATCAGTATCAATGATAGTTACAGTGAAAGGTTGAGTCTCTTATTTATGATGATGATGATGTATTAGTATTAGTGACAATTAAAATGACAGGTTGAGTTTATTATGATGATGTATCAATATCCGTGACATTTATAGTGACAAGTTAAGTCTCTCATTTATATTTTAGGGAGGTTGGGTGGCGCACAAGAAGATTGGTGTCTTCAAATAGTAGGTTCGTTCTTGTAGGGGAGTTGCAAATTCCTTTGAGTTGGTGCTCATAAAACTAGGGGATTGGACCCTCCTTCTAGTTGGAGATGGAGAATATAGCATGGAGTTGTTACTTGTTTTAGGTTGGAGCCTCCTTCCAGTTGGGGAATCTAGGGAGTTGTTGCTTCCTTCAGTTTGGAGCTTGTAAACTATGGGGTTGGAGTCTCCCTAAGTTGGAGATAGAGAATTTGGGGAGTTGTATCATCCCTCAGGTTGGAACTTGTAAACAAGGGGTTGGTGCCTCCTTCTAGTTGGTACTGGAAAATTTTGGAAGTTGGTGCCTTCGGTGAATGTAATATTCAATATATATATTAAAAATCATTCTGTGGTTTTCTTCCGTTTGGGTTTCCACATAAAATTATTGTGTACTATGTATCTTTGGTTATATGTTTATGATATCTTGAATGCAATCATAATTAATACATTTTTGATAAGTTAATGTTCACATGTTGTGATTAAAAATATTAAAAAGTGTTTGATACTTATTCACCCCCCCTCTCAGTATTGGTGAATAATCCAACAATTGGTACCGAAGAAGGTCCTTCAGAAACACTCTAACCACTGGAAGGTAGATCATGGAGTGCACAGATAATGGAATTCTAGTGTTTAATGGTTAGGAATATGAGATATGGATCATCAAGATGAGAGTATTTTAATAGACACATGGGTTTGATGTTTGGCACTCAGTTGTTACAGGTTACACCACTTGAAAGAAACCTCTGAAGACTAAAACCAATAAGGAATTAAGAAAGAATAATAAAATATAAATGGATTCCATTATGGATGGATTACCTGATTTGGTAAAATTCAAAGTGGCATAATGTTCATCAGCTAAAGAGATTTGGGATAACCTACATAATATCAACTCTAAGGGATCTCTTCTTGTGGTCATAGAGCCAAAGCATGTTTATCAAGATAAAGAATATACTAAGATAGAACAAGAATAACTTGAAAATGATGAAGAATATTATGAAGAATAAGGCGAAGTGGATATTGAACCATAACTAATCAGTGCCTTAAGTGAGCTAAAAATAGAAAGGAAGAAAAACAAGTCACTCAAGGAAGAATTGATCAAGCTAAAGGAGGGTTCTCAAATCATTAACAAAAACTCCAAAGAATTCCAATGGATTATTATAAATCTAAAGGTTTAGTTGGAAGAAGCTAAAGTGATTGAAGAAACACTCAAAAAACAGTTGGAAGAAAAGTAGTGTTTGGAAACTGAAATTGTGATATCCCCAAAAATAAAATATTTTGAAATTTAAATTTGCTGGAAATTTATTTCCGTTTTTAGTAAATTCTAATTTGGAAAATTATTGCCATTTATGGAAATTCGGAATTTGATATTTGTAATTAATTATTATGACTGTTCAACAAAGTTCTGATTGGGACTCAACTAACTATTTGACTATGACACTTGTATAAAAGAAAACGATTTATATTAATTGTAGGAGTATAAATGGAACAACCATGTTAAAATCAACTGACCATGACTCCATGAGTGGGGAACAAGTTGGACCTACCCCTGGGCTGATTATTACAAGTGGAAAATCAGAGATTTGGCCATTGGCAGCCCCTGAAAATTAGGTATTTAGAAAGCTGCGAAAATCCCCCCCCCCCAAGGGAGGGGAAAGAGCCCTGGGAAAAATGGATATATAGCATATTCAAGGAGGCCAGATACTGCCAAGTATGATAGGAAAGGATTTTGAGCTCTCCTTGCTATTATGAACACTGTGGATTGAGTGTGAGGTAGGAGGAGCCCGTTGGAATGGATTTTCCTTTTTGTTATGAGCATTGTTGAGT
The DNA here is from genome assembly GCA_010110895.2 of Picea sitchensis. NCBI lineage: Eukaryota > Viridiplantae > Streptophyta > Pinopsida > Pinales > Pinaceae > Picea > Picea sitchensis. Next base: position 41,227 of record SNQJ01S0139029.1, on the reverse strand, counting down.
AAGTGTGCGGCAAGAGGATAACTGTTGGAATTGAAGGACAGTACTGAGGAGGAGTATCCAAGTTCTCCCTCATGGATTCATGGTCAGGCTAGGGGGTGAAAAAGGCAAGTGACTTTGGCTACCCTATTCTATGGTTGGGAGGAACATGGTTGTTCCCTTTGTCTTTCCGCAAACTGTTCCAGATATGTAAACCTTCCCTTCTCTGTTTGCATGTCATCATGAATTATTGACTGATCGAATTGCATTTTCCTAAGAATGAATGGGTACTCTGTTTTATATAATTTTGAAGGAATGAAAGGAAATGTAGGGTAAACCCCTAGAGTTTGAATTATTAGCTATCGAGGAAAAACTATTTTAGTGTCTTTACCGGAAGGAAATCAAGATTTGGTAATTTATTAGAAAGCATGGTTTTGTTAAATAAAATATTATTTCATTATATTATACTAGAGATCATCACCAGATCAATGTCTCGTATGTATATCTGGTTATATTATCCTTTGATATAGTATTTGTGTAGACGCTATCCCAGAAGTAATTATGGGGTTTTAAACTTTTGCATACCTATGTCTACAAGCATCTTCCTGTGGATTATCTCTTAATTCTGGGCGATTTGTTCTATCGAATTAAATTACTGTTGGAATGATTTCACAATAGGAAATATCTATTTGTGCGGGTATATATAAATATATATTTGTTTAGATAACCATACAAATTACATGACTCATTTTAAATGCTTGATATAGGTATATTCAACAGGTACGAAACATAATGGAAGACAAATAGTCTAATTAATCATAAATGCATTTTTCTGGAAATGAAATAATGAAAGAATAGCCTAACTAATCATAGTTGAACTTCATGGAAATGAAAGGATGGAGAGCTCCGTAAGCATAAGGGTTCGAAGATGTTTAATTAGAACCTTTACCGAAATCGTTTGTTTAATTGTTTAAACCTTGGAGAATAAAATGGTGTGAAAAGACAAATTCAATTGAGTTTTGGCGATTGCAAACGCCAAACACAAAATAAGAAGTGTCGAATCGTGAAATGAAAAAGGACCGTGGGCCCCACATTTCAGGATTTTAGGGTTCGGGACTTCAGGGTTTTTGAAAACCCAATGCATAAACTAAATGAAACAAGAAGTGTTGAATCGTGAAATGCGAAAGGACTGTGGGTCCAGCATTTCGGGGTTTCAGGGTTCGGGATTTGGGGATTTAGTAAAGCAAAGGAACTCCGCGCATATGTAATAAGGAAATCTCGAATGACGAAATGGAAACTTGGTATTTTACGTACTTTTAAAATATGCTTAGTTTTTGTTTGAATGATTCATGTATCTGATTGTATGCATCTAATTGTGCTCATTTGAAATAATTTCCATGGATGACATCGGTCTGTTGTAAGAATTTTATGTTCAAAGACTAAATTTTGGGAATGGTTCCTCCTGAAACAAAACGCTAGTTATAAATACCTACTTATGAACTTGAAAGAACAAGATCCACCTACAGGAGTTTTTTTTTGACTCTGAAATCAAAATTCTAGGTAGGATTTTCCATGTATAGATGATCTTTAAAGGTATCAATCTATTATAGGCATATGTTTACTTCTATATTTAAATTTATAGCATATCTATCCTTGAATAATTGAATTGGAAGAAGCTTGTACATATAGTATTTCGGGGCTTCACGATTTGGGATTTCGCGACTCCGGCTGCAACATTTTTGGGCCCTTCGAACTCCCAAGACCCGAAATGTCGAAAAGGGGCTTAACGGGTTTTTTCCAATTCACACTTATGGATTTCGCGAGGTGGAGGTTCACGATACATTGATTCTAAAATCCCTTGCTGCCCCAAACACCGAACCCCGAAATGACGAAATTCACGCGTGTGATCAATGACTCCTTTTGCTTCTCATCCAATGGTCGCTACTCCTCCTGAGCTTCTGAATGCTAAAAGATGATCAATCTTAACCTTCCCACAAATCTATGAGATCCAACGGTCCGCGGGATTTCGGTACTTTCCCGCAAAGAGATCTCACCGTTCGTTCACTCCACTCAAGGATCTCTGGCCAAGACGACTTAACGTCCTCCACCTGAACTTGACCTCTGCGAGATGATTTGGATCTCTACCTCCCTCTGAATACTTTGAAGGTGTTATCCCTTCTGAGCTTCATCTCTCTGAACATCAAAGGTTCCTTCGACTTGAGTTTAGACATTGCCTTTATACATAAGTATGTTGGAGTAGTTTGAGAGTCAAGGGAAGTGATAGAATTATGGAAAGAATGTACCCTCATAAGTTTTTCTGTTCAAAGTAAACTAGTCTGGCATAGAAATGACAATATGGACAGAAATGAATCTCACCTTCTCTTAAATTCTAAGCTTAAATGAAATTGGATTAGGTAATAGAACTTTTTTTTTTATGGTGAATTTGAGGTACATTATAGAAATAGTATCACTAATAAAAGAAGCAGAGAAGATAGAAGAGATATTCACAAGTCATTTTAAGGAAATATATGAGGACTTAAACAAGATTGAAGATGAATTTAGTCAACAAGAAAGAAGATTTGAAGAATAAATCATCTCATTGAAAACCCAACATGGAGAAGAAAAGCGAATGGAAGATGTAATGAAGATCCAAATGATGAAGAAAGAAGAAGATTGTGAGAATCTTGAAGAAGAAGTCATCACATTAATGGATGAATTTGTCAACCTCAACAAGAACTTGAAGATATATCAAGTACTAGAATATATTCTCAGCTATCAAAGGTCACCATTCAATAAAACAGGTCTTGGATACATTGGTGAATCCTCATGCAAGGAATATGGAAATGTCAATCATAGCAAGAGTGTTGAATAAAGAAGAAGTTCCACACCACTAGTAAAGAAAGTTGAATAGAAGTGTTCCAAGTTATTGGAAAGGAAGAATGAAAAGAAGGCTAATAAATATGAAGACATTCTTAAAGGAAGGGATCATTGTCAGCAAGAGCCAAAGAGGAATGAATGCAGAATAGATGTATCTCCAAGAAGACATTCTACCTCGTGGCATCAAAGAAACTTCAATCATTATGAAAGAAACAACATAAGAGAAGATCGTGATCAACAAAGGCATGAATTCAAAAGGACTTCATCACAAAGAGGATCACTTGCTTCCAGGTATCAAATTTTATTTCCTCATTATTGTTTTACTTGTAATAACTTTGAACATAAATTTGTAGATTGCAGAGTGTATGGAATAAATATTCAAACAATATATGTTTATGTGGCCACCTATAATATTGAATGTTACAAATTCCACAACTATGGACACATAGCTCATGATTGTAGAAGCATGATGAAGTCGTACTTGAAGGAAAACACTAGTGTCAGGTACAAGAAGGTTTGGAGAATAAAAGAAAAACAAGAAGAGAGGGTGAATAAAGAACTCCCATAGATCATACTCATAGGATTTGCAGAGTTGTGAAATCATGATGAATCTATAGGAAAAGAGGAAGATGTCAGAATTCAAAATGATGATCCCACAACAAAGTGGGATTATATATTATTCTAAGAAATATGGCTTGGAGACTCCCAATAATGTGAATATTGGAGAGGGGGAGTCTAAGCAACAACTATTACATATTAGAGAACTATATTTTGAGAAGTATTAAGTTTCTACATATTTTGGGAAGGCATATTTAGAATGGTGTGATGACAGAGGTACAGAATATCTCATGATAGATAGATTGATTAAGGAGTATTTTTCAAACACATCCCCATGCAGGTATGAAGAGGTCATCTGACAGTTACGAGGAATATGATCGACACACTTTTGAGGCAGAGATTCATGACTATATAGAGGATTCCAAGCATGCATTCAAGAAGGGATATATTCATTACAAATTCAAGAATGTGTACTTATTGAAGACTTGTAGAGTTTGATTTGAATATAGAGTAGACTAGTGGAAATATTAGATTCATCTTCAGAAGCAGGAATATGAAATGATCAGTTGCAACAAATTTGAGGAAGCTCTCAAAACATTGAAGTGGCGGATTAATCAACATTATATGTAGTTGAGTACACGTATCATGGAAAATTTTGTGACATATATGAATTTATGAGATATTTGGCAAGTCTAGAAGACAATACTTGATATGAACCAGAGAATATGCATGATAGTAGATGAAAGCATCAGCTCAAGAGGAATTGCATAAAGATTCATTGGCATTGTCAACAAGAGGATTGTTTAGTAAAACAATTGACTAAGAAAAGAAGCATATTGACAGGTGGAACCAACTAGTCACAAGAAGGCAAGCCATGAGAGGCACAACAAGAAAAGGAAAGAGAAATCGTCAGGGGGATTTTTACTATCAAGGGGATATTGTTGAGTGACTATGTCATTGATGTCAACTCAGTGAAGACATGACAATCCATGAAGACTTGAAGTCAAGTTATGAAGGAACCTTAACATGAATGATTTTAATATACACTAGTGGATTACAATAATAGGAAGTACCAATGGACAAGAAGCCCTGGAAGAGAGAAAAGGAATCATATATAATAATCCTCGCGTTGTTCTACATGGAATATTTCAAAGAATAAAGGGGGAGAGATGTTTTCGAAATAAGGTATACTATCAAGGGGATTTATCCTTTTCCCTTGAGTTTAAGGTGGGAGAGAAAGATCAGAAGCATGAATATAGGGGGAGAAATGGTCACGAGGTGAGTATGAGTGTTTCCATCAATGTCAAAGGGGGAAATCATTGGAAATTTGGTTGTCATTGATGTCAACCATAGAAGAAGTACAAAATCCATTAGATGTGATGGGTCTATTTGAAGGAATATCTAAAGTGATCCCCTTATGGCATAGATTTAAGAATGGCCCTCATGGGAAGATGCTTTGAAGAAGTCTACAATAAGCTATGGAAATATGGTTAAGTGGTTAAGAATCCCTGAAGGTGTGGTCATGAAGCTTGAAGTTGATTGAAGAAAAAGAGTATGGGGGACATGAAAAATGAATGAAAAACCTCATTGGATTGATAGTCCTCATAAAGACATTTACAACAGTAGGTGGCACACCATGTGGTTCCTCACAATTGATAAGTTGTGCTCTCTTAAATTTGAATCCTTGAAGTATGGTCAAGAAGACTTCAATATAAGGTGAAATAATTTACAAGTTGGCCCTAAAATCAAGTAAAGGAAAATAGTTGTTTAAAACAAGAAGTTACGGGTCGACTCAAAGATCAAGTAAACAAGTTACTTGGAAGGGTATAAATACACATCAATAACCTCTCATTTAACATCCAAGCAAGTGTGTGTTTGTGGAATGGATCTATCATAAGAGGGTATACACTTGTGCTGGGAGGATGGGTGATCTCACCAAACGAAAATTACGGAAAGTGGTGAATATGGACTAGGAGAAAGGAGGTCGAGGAGAGAAAAGTGTATGGAGGTGACTATACCAGTTTTCTGAAGTTATACATGGTTTGCAGAAGGGTGAAGCACGTATATACATGGTTTGTAGATAGACGAAGCACATATAGGGTATGTGTGGGTTGTAGTGGAGAAGGTTGTGGATGTATGTGGGTTGAAAATGGGTGAATTATGTATCTATGCTAAAATTAAGGAAGGTGATATTCTCTTAATTTTGAAGTTGAGGAAGGTCATGTGGTCTGAGATCTTATGCACGAGGTTTTTATAGAATGAAAAATATCTTTTCTATATTTTTGAGGCTTGTATCTTAGAGATTATGCCATATTCTTTGAGTAATACCTTGGATGGTTTGGAACATGTTTAAGGCATGTTTTGGTATATTCTTGAGGAATATCTTTGGTACTATTGGAGAAATTTCTATTTTTGGCACAATAGTTCAGTGGGAGTTAACTGACTAGTTCTATTTTAGATTTTATATTTTAGATCATCACTATTATGTTATTATGCATGCATGCATTCTTATATTATGAAATGTTATGTCCTTTATATGAGTGTATTCCACTCATTCATTGTATCATATTGATAATCATCTATGAATCAATCATCAACTCATTAGAGTAGTGTGAACATATTTTCACATTCTTCCATATTGAATCTTTCTTCCTTTATTAATAGGCTTTGTTTGTACTTGCTTTAGCTAGATCTCCTGTGCAGGTTTTGATGAAACATTGACAGGTACATGGTTTGAGGCATATCATGGATGGTTTGGCACATAGTTTGATTCATATTATGGTGATTTTGAGAACATGATTTGGAGGATATTATTAGTGGTCTTGGCATGAGATTTGTGTGGTTATTGGTTTGAACCAGTTTTGATGATTATGAGTATCAGTGACAGTGACAAGTTGATTCTCTTATTTATTATGATGATGATGTGTCAATATCAGTGACAATTGCAATGATAGGTTGAGTTTCTTATGATGATGTATCAATATCAGTGACAATTTCAGTGACGGGTTGAGTCTCTCATTTATATTTCTGGGAGGTTGGGTGTTTCACTGGAAGATTGGTGTCTTCAAATAGTAGGTTGGTTCTTGTAGGGGAGTTGAATATTCCTTTGATTTGGTGATATTAAAACTAGGGGTTTGGAGCCTCCTTCCAGTTGGATCTGGAGAATCTAGGGAGTTTTTACTTCATTCAATTTGGATCTTGTAAACTAGGGGTTTGGATCCTCCTTCTAGTTGGATTTGGACAATCTAGGGAGTTGTTTCTTCCTTCAGGTTGGAGCATATAAACTAGGGGTTTGGAGTCTCCTTCTAGTCAGATATATATAATTTGGGGAGTTATAGCTTCCTTCATGTTGGAGCATGTAAATAGGGGGTTGGTGCCTCCTTCCCATTGGTGCTGGAAAATTTTGGAAGTTGGTGCTTCCAGTGAGTGTAATATTTAAGATATATATTAAAAAGTGTTATGTGGTTTTCTCCCATTTGGTTTTCCACGTAAAAGTATTGTGTATTGTGTATCTATGGTTATATGTTTAAGATATCTTGAATGCAATCATAATTGGTACATTATTGATAAGTTAATGTTCACATGTTGTGATTAAAAATATTAAAAAGTGATCAATACCAATTCAGCCCCCCCCCTTCTCAGTATTTGTGAATATTCCAACAAAATTATCCATTGCATAGTGTTGGAAAAAATTCTATTTTGGCACACTTGTTCAGTGGGAGTTAACTGACTAATTGTATTTTAGACTTTCTATTTTATATCATCACTATTAT
>SNQJ01S0139029.1:15287-26696 GCA_010110895.2 Picea sitchensis | reverse complement strand
GTCACTCAACCAAGGGGGTCCGAAAAATGAAAGCACCCTTGACACTTTTCACCTCCACTAGATTTCAGACCCCCCTAATACCACTTACCACCCTAGGGGGGTCTGGAATCCACTCTCCCCCCTGCACAAACCACTCCCAAAACCGTTTTTGACCAGTTATCTTCGAAGGTGTGTTCTGGGAAAATGAACGCATATTTTTGAAAACTGAAACAGGTGTTTCTCCACAACGGGCTGAAATTCAATAACTAATCTCAAGTTTTCTCACAGGTGTTTCTCACAGGTGTCATGGTTTGAGAGAATCGATAGAATCTTTAAGCCCTATTTTTAGGAATTCTGAATTTTCCTGTTCAACACGTCTTTTTCAAACCCAGATCCCAGCCAACTGGAGATGAATTTAAAAAAAATGAGAGAGGATTTTTCTCAGAATGGGATGATCTAAAAATACCTCCCCCATATGTTACACAAATATCTGATATTGGGTGAATTTAATAATTCCTTGGACCCTATGTTTTCATAATTTCAGGAGGCAAATCTATTCAAAGCGACAGATGGAAATAAAATCAGAGGGCATCAAGACACCTAGAAACAAATACCAACAAAACAATAGCAGTGAAGACAGATCGCCAACGAACCCCAGCTAATCAAGCTCTAGAAACTCGAGCAGATATGCATGATCTCTATATATTTGTAATCCGAAATCAAATTGGTTTAGATTTTCCTAAATTTAATCTTCCTCATTAATGAAAAAATATATTGTAAACAAATTAAAAATACTTTTGATTACGAAGTATTAAGGGTTGATCAGATGGGATATTTTTGAAGGATGGAACTAATACTGTAGCAGAGCTCACAGAGCCTCCTTTATTTTAAAAACTTCAATAATACAGTTGAGGCATTGACAGGATTCTTGTGTCATTTATGTTAGTGAAGTACATCTGCCTTTATTTATTTTTCTACCTTCTCCGTTATAATTTTATGTGTTTCCAATATGAATTATTCAATAGAAGACTGAAGGACATAATTTGTTTTGATGTGCACATTGTTCTTGGCTTTGGATAATTTCAATGTTTTCTACTTGAGGGTTAGTTCCAGAATTCTTAATTGCTCTAGTATAATCTTATCCCCTCACATTTATTTTCAAATCTCTCATCAATATTAAGAATCAAACATAGTTTCCTATCTTTATGTTTTTTTAGAACCTTCCTTGATTGAACACAAACTCTTTGACTCCATTTCCCAATGGCCCTCCCTGGTTTTTCCAACCAAATAATTTAAAAACCAAACCCTATACTTTCATAACTAGCCTAACATTCTAATCCAAACAAAGCTAAATCATACAGAGAGATCCCTCTTTGAGTCTTGGAAGGCTAGATCCTTGACTCCAAAGTGTTTTTGTAGTTACCTCTACCCATTTCTTCTTCATCCTGAGAAATTACAGAGTGTTAACACATAATGGAAACCATAGTGGCGATGTTCCTTGGAAAATCATATCAAGTTCTAGATTTGATTATTGATGGTGGACAATGATCATACACAAGAAGGCTGAATAATCCACCTGGAGACTCCAATCAACTCCAATCATTTTGAAAGACTCCACTGGAGGAAGAACCTAAAACATAATAAGACAATTTGAAAAGATCACGTATGCAAGTTGGAATTTTTTCCAAGACATAATAGGTTTTATTTTCAATTATTTATTCTTTTTTTATGATCCCGGCCAAGAAAATATTCTTGAAACTTATGTTGATAAAATTCAACCTGATGAGACTCAAGAGATCAAGCCTAGTTTTACAGTCCTTGTACATACTGCTACACATGTAAATATTCTAGATAGATACAAGCCCCTTGTCTTACCTCCTATACTCCATGATTTCCTTGCAAATTATTACAAATATCTTCCCAGGTTTGATGGAGAATATGGTAACATCACTGCGAAGAAACAGATTCAGGGTTTTGAGAATTTTCTTGATCTTTTTTAGGTTGAGGAAAATGATGTCTGCATCATACTTTTTGCTCTATATTTGTAAGATAGAGCTAAGGAATGGTTCAAAAGTTTGTCATCTGCAAGCATATCCAATTTTCATAAGTTTGTAGAAGTATTCCTTGGTAAATGGGAGATCAAGAGAAATATTTTTCTTATTTTAGAAGAGTGTGATCATTTGAAAAGACAGCCAGGAGAAACAGTGCAACACTTTTCAACTAGATTCAATCAAGTTTACAATTCAATGCCTGTTGATATAAAACCTCCTCCTGGTTTAGCTCTCTTACACTACCCAGATGCCTTTGATCTAGATATGACATTTAAGTTGAGACAAAGGAACACTACTACACTCAAGGAGATGCAAGATAGTACAATAAGTGTGGAAGCTAATTTGTTGATCAAAAGGTCAAAGATCGAGGCAGAAGAAAGGAAGAAAATAGAAAAGGAGCAGCTGAAATCTTCAGAAGAAAAACTAGACATTTTGACCAACACAATGAAACAAATGATGTAGAAAGTTATCATGAAAAATGAACTTGTTGTCTGATCTGAAAAGATATTTTAAAGACTATGGTTGAGTTTTAAAACATGTGTTCATTAACCATTTAGTAATTTGATGAAAGAGGAAGAATTAAAATTGAAACATGGGAGCCATAACAAAATATACAGATCTAGAAATAAGAATAAAGAAAAAACAAACCATAAACAACAATGTTGATAACGGAGTTCGACAATCTCGCCTATGTATCTGGGCCTTTGTCTCAGTGGGTCAGGCTTTCTTATTTATGTTCAAATATTCAAACGTACATCCTAAAAGTTCCAAAAGGAATAAAATATGATCTGGATGTGATCTTCTATATCTCAAGAACCCCACAAAACTGACAACATTGAAAACGGATGAATGAAGCTCCCAGAAATGGCCCGCAAAGTTGCTCTCCTCAATGGCTTCCCTGCATAAAAATGGCTTTGTTTTGTCAATTCTTCAGCATTTCCCTGTTCTAAAACTCTTACAGGTTTCCAAGAACCTTTGATTTATATAGGATTGAAGTGGTTAAAAACCTCCCAACTTCTCCCTAAGATATGGCCTCCAAAAGGGCTCTAGATCCCCCAATATTAGCCAAAATCTCTCAAAACTACAGAAAAATCAATTAAAAATATTATAATAAAGTGGAAAAACACACTTTTGGATAAAATAAGAGCACATTCCCCTATCCTCAGGATCCTGGTCACCTGTGTTTCCTCCATGTGGCCAAGCATTGGTGTTGGTTCGTTGCCCCCCTCCGGAATAGGCCCCTGGTCATGTGTTATGGCCCATGTGGCCACAGCCTTACCCCTTTCCACACACTATGTATGAGTTTTAGGTATTGGTCTTCAGGTCCTAGTCACATGCCCTTGTCGACAGGCTAGCCAGACCGACCGAGCACCAACCCTACACATCTGTGAGCCAAATGATATGGTCATATGTGACAGTCATATGGTATATACGTTTGCGGAAACAGATCTAAACCCATAAATATTCCCATTCTAATGGAGAGGTAATGTTCTATGGTATGGTTATATCGAGGTGCATTGAGGGCTGGGCCTAGGCCCCAGCCCTTTAATCCTCCCACATTACAATGCACTCAATTCATATATTTATTTTACACCATACATAATAAGTACTACCGTGGGCAGGCTAGTAGCCTGGCCCTGCCAAGTCACTCGTCGCCTGGACCGGAGGTCACGGGTTCGACTCCCGTGGAACCCAAAAATTTTCCCAACCAATCAAACCAATGGAGGGGTTCCACATAGCAGCCCAATACTAGGCCACGTGGCACCATAATACTTTCCCACTAACTACCACATGTCCAAATATGACTAGTCCACGCAAATGCCAATGTGTCTTCCTAGTCAACATCCATTGTACCTACCACATCAGTGTACAACCATACAACCTGTATAGTCATATTCCACGTCAACACTATACAGACTGTACAATCATCATTTGTTTTCATGTTTGACAAAAAGAACAGACTGCGGTATCCTTTGCATACAGTGTCTGTTTGAGCCCATTCAATTTGCGTTGGGTTCGTATCGACGAGGCCTACACACACGTCCATTTTGAAGCCATTATGAGCAATTTTATTTTTAGGCCTTCATGTACCCATTTTGGTTCCTGTATCCATTCTAGATCACACCTCCCCACTAAAGACATTTTGGTCCTCCAAAAGGATACTAACCAGTCATCAAGTGTGGGATAGGCCACCCCACTTGTTCTTTGTCTTTAAACTCTAGTTTGTGCACCTATCTCATCAAGATCAACTGTAAAACTATCATGATAACTAACAACATATTGTTAGCCCTTTGTACTCTGTCACATCTTACTGAAGCCACTATCACCAATGTTGACAACATTACTAATGATGACATCAAAAATATGACTCCAAATGAGCTAATATGTTTGTAATACTTTCACGACATTAGCTTATCTCTAAGAAAAGTGTGATTGATCTTCCATTCTACAATCATCTCCTGTTCTTTCTTAAGATCAATTAATTTATTTGAAACAATTATAGGTGTGTTTCTTGCATGATCTTCCTTTATTAACTGTTCCATCATTTGAAGAGATTTATTTGCCTTTAAATCATGAGCATTTACAACATATTCTTTCCTTCCTTTGATTAAGTGATATTGATTATGTTCCTTGTAGAAGATTTATTTGTGATCATACAAATAAGGACTGCCTAATACCATTCCACATTCATTGAGTGGCACCACATCACATGTTACCTCATCCACAAACTTAGATGAAATTGAAAAATTTAATGTTCATTGCTTTGTTATGTGCAATTTATGATTGTTTCTTATCCATTTAAGTGAGTAAGTTTTATGATGCATCTGAGTGTTTAATCCTAATTGTTTAACCACTTCCTATGAAATCAAGTTAGATTGAGATCCACTATATATCAATCTTTCGACCTCAGTATGCCTCATTATGACCCTTATGTGAAACAATTTACTTCTAGAATCAAATCCATCACCAATTTTACTTGTCAAACCAACCATTGAAACTTTAGACACATCACTGGAATTTGATCCCAAGTATGTTGGGCGTGTTTTTGTTGCAACTATTTTCTTCCCTTTCCTCTCTTTGAACCACTTCGGTCTCTTCTGGGGATGCAATTGTCAACAATGGTCCTCATCATGCCCTTCTTTGTTGCAATTCTTGCAAGAGGGCTTCTCTTCCTTTATTTCCACTGAATTTTTGTTCTTTCCATTCCACTTCCTTTTGTCCTCTTTTCTCGAAGACGATTCCCCTGATACACCAACTCATGTTTTCCCTACCTCAATGTATGTTGCTTGAATAGAAACCTCATCAAGATTAGTAGGTCCAAACTTAAATACAGTACTACGAATATGTGCAGGTAAACCTCTTATATACTTCATATGAGTTTCTTGGCTATGTAATGGAATGTCTAACATTAATGTCATCTTACGAAATCCATATGTGTATTCTTGCACTGTTTGTCCCTTTCTTAGTTTAATACTTTTCCATTCAATTAAATCCTTCTCTTTATAACCCAAAGGATAAATTTATTTTCTATGTGCACAAACAAAAAATTTCCATGATGGAAATACATTACCCACTTGTTGCATGACATTTTGCAACCTTCTTTGCCACTAGATGAGTGTTGTGCCTACAAGACGAAGCGATGCCAACTTGATTTGAGTGGCCTCATCTTTGATTTTTTGAGCACTGAAATAAACCTCCATCTGTCTGACCCATTTATCAAGCCTCTCTTCATTGACTTCACCATCATAGATGGGTAATTCAAATTTCACATCAAGTTTAAGTAAAGTAATTTCTTGTCTATATTTATGGAAATGTTTTCTTTCGGTGGATTTAGAACTTGATATTGAAGAAGAAGAATTTGATGGAGAAGAAGGAGGTGAAGGAGGAGTTTTAGGAGGATCCTCTCCTTCTTCACTTTTGACCTTTGAAGATTCACCTAGAATTAGTCTCTTCCATTCCAAGTAATCCTTATACAAAACCTTCATCATCTCCAACATGGTGAAAATGGTCTTTCGAAACTCTTTCTCCTCATGAGAAAGTCCCTCTTTCGATGCCATATTCTCACTTTGAGAAGTTCTCTTTCTCGATCCAATATAAGGATTCTCTTCAACAAGCTCGCCTTCACCATGATTCAACCTTTCCCTGGTAATCATGCAAACTAAAAAACCAACCGTCAACTAGCTCTGATACCACTTAATCCGAAAAGATCTTTTAAAGACGATGGTTGAGTTTTAAAACATGTGTTCATTAACCATTTAGGAATTTGATGAAAGAGGAAGAATTAAAGTTGAAACATGGAAGCCATAATGAAGTATACATATCTATAAATAATCATTAAGAAACAACAAACCATAAACAACAAAGTTGATAACGGAGTTCGGAAATCTCACCTACGTCTCTGGGACTTTGTCTTAGTGGGAGAGTCTTTATTATTTTTGTACAAAGATTCAAAAGTACATCATAAAATTTACAAAAGGATTGCAAACTGATCTGTCTATGTTCTTTTAGATCTCAAAAACCCCACAAAACTGACAGCACTAAAAATGGATGAACAAAGCTCCCAGAAATGGCCTGCAAATTTTCTCTGCTCAATGGATTCCCTGCATACAAGCGACTTTGTCTTAAGAATTCTTCAGAATTTCCCTGTTCTGAACCTCTTATAGGTTTCCAAGAACCAGTGGTTTATATAGGCTTGAAGTGGTTAACAATCTCATTGTTGAGGAAAAGATATGAATTGATCTTACTCAAGCATTTTCAGATTTTACTTGGCTAAAGTAAAGTAGACAGGAATATCACCCTATATTTATAGCCAACAAAATATATATCCTAACTCACAAGTATTAATTACAAGTTCTTAGTCTAGTCTTTTATCAACAAAAAGCTTGTTGGAAGTTCACTTTTTATATATTTTTCTGAATATATCAGTTGCTAAAATAAATGAAAGAATAGAAGTGAAGACACCAAGATGATAATGAAGACAATTGAGACATAAAGAAATCCTTTATTTCATTCCAATTCACCAAAGAGTCATTTTATTTACAAAATCTCATACAAAAATCTTGGACCAAAGTCAAACTTAGACATCCTCGATGGAACATACAAAAGGACCTCTGACACAAAACCAAAACTGAACTCTAAAAGTAGGATCAATGTGCCACAGATTGTTGCCCACTCAACTCTGCACAATAGACTTTGTCAATCATGAAAAATAATTCACAAACAAACAAGTCTACACAGACTATCAAATATAGATCAACACCTATGAAGAAAAAGTGTCTGAATGATTTGATTTAGCCCTGAATATTGTTGTCTACAATAAGACTGTGATATCATAAAAGAGAATTAGGATATGATGAATATATGAATGAATGAAAACTTAATTATCTAAACACAAACTCAAAGATAAAATCGTAGAATGCTTCTGCTTCTATCCTCCTCTTGTTCCTCCCCTTACTTATTCTTTTAACAAATTAGAATTGGTTGAAGTAGTTGAACCAACTTATTAGTTAATCTAACTAAAGACTCAACTAACTTTAGTTGGGGGGGGGGGAGTAATAATCATAATAGGGTCATAAATAAATAACAACTAGTAGGTGGGACCCCTTGTGACTCCCTTTAGTTCATAATAATCATAACAACTATAACATAATCCATTTGTTAAACAAACACAACACCTTGTTCCTCCCCTCAACATATTTACTTTTGGCAATTTTATCTCATAAAATTTGAAAACATTTCAAAATAATATGCATATATCCAAAATAAAACATGTTGTCCAAAATCCATGAAGTAAACTCTCATAAAACAATAGATAACACAAAATTCAAAAGCCATATTTTCCAGTTGGTGATGCAACCCTTCCTTGGTTTTTGTTGTCACCTCTTTATTTTCCTGAATTCACCTTGCATTGGGCATAGCCTTTAGGCTTTATCTCACTGATCACATGGGAGAAATCGTCCCTCAAATGCATCCATGAAGACACGGATTTGTCGAAGTCATCGGAGGGTGAGGAAGGGGCATAAGTAGCTTTTCCTTTATCAAATGCATGGTGGGCCTCAGTCTTCAATCTCTTGCTGGCATGGGAGGATTGCATTGGTGAGTGGTTAGGTGCATCTTGGACAATGGGGTTCAAAGGTGGAGGAGCATGCAAAGTCAAGTTGGGCCAGCCACGGTGTTGGGAGATTGTTGGGTGAACAATCTCCTACCACCCATCATTTTCAAGGACTTCAAGTTGCAAAGAGACATGAGAAGGCACAGGGATTCCTGGGGCTTGAGGGGCTTGGAACGGAGGCCTTTCAAGCCTAGGTTGGACTATTCCCTGCCCAATCCAATTAAAGAATCCATAATGAAACAATTGGCCAAGCTCTTTTGAATCAACATCAAAATGTATAGACAATTTGGGTTTTCTTGGGCCTCGGTTCTAGTTACCTCTACCTATGTTTCCTCGGCCATGGCTTTCTTGACTGAAAAAACTCATCTTGCATATGTTAACTATTATAAAATAGTCTTTTAAATAACCATGCATGACAACTCCTTAAAAATACGAAATAGATTTGGCTCAGAATGTATCACGCTCATGCAATATAATCCATACAAATTGTTATAATGTTAATCAATGAGCAAGGGGGTGAAATAGTGTTATGGGATACGTGAGGGGTTTGTATTTCGCGAAAATATGATATACTAAAAGGGGATAATAAATGGTCACTACTCAATGAAAACAACAATCAACTGCAAATCAACCCAATAAACATTACTACAATCCACTTAAGACACTACCAATTCATCCACTTAACATAGAAATTCTCCTGGTTGTAATCAATATCAGAACATGGATTGAACAAAATGGATATGGGATATGTGAGGGGGTTGTAATTAGCGTAAAATGAGATAATGAGAGGGGAAAAAACGTTTATTGTTCATGAGATTAATCAAGAAATCTATAACATATTTTGCAGTAAGAAAAATATGCATCAACCAACAATCAGATGACTGAGTCATAATTCCTGTGTATTTTTGTAATTTCACTGTCCATTAATATCCACCACAGTGCCATTTACAAAACATAAATATTTCACACAATTTGTAAGAGGTCATGTTCCCTTTATTTGCACACTCTGCATTTTATAACAGTCAACAACAACACTTATTCCCAATCCATAATCATTAACATCCACCATTTCCATACATTTCCCCAATCCACATCTATATTTAAAAGTAGCATTTAATGAAATCATTATTTTTGTAATATAGCCAATAAAGATCTGTAATGATATTCGTTCCCATATATATAATCAATAGAAAGATCAAAATAATCAAAACCTCACATGCCACACCTGAAATGACAATTGAATATACAACCAACAGTCATCATTTATACACAGACTATGCAAGAGTAAATGTCCAAGGCAATGTAAACATGCCATTGTAAAACAAGACATCTCAATGTGACTTAAAAGCCGAGCCAAATACCCGACACGACTGTCATCAACAGTGATCAATTCCAATAAATAACATGATTAAAACAAAATCTGAGGGTATCACTAAGTATAAAACGAACTATCTATACTACACACAGAGCACAACCAACCAAACTCCACAATACAACATTTCCACTTGTCACAACAATCACAAAGTCATGCCAATAACTCAACATATCGTGTTGGGGCTATGCGCATAAATTAGTGGTTGGTTCGTTTAAGTGACACCGTGATTCAATCAAATCCATGTGCACCTAGGCCTATTCAACCAACAACAGGAGGATGTCATGGATATGCCTTCTATATTTATCCAGTTGATTGTCATTCGACCCTAGGGGGAAACATATTTATCATGCCCAATGTTTCATTTGCAAAACACCATACGCAGACACGACCTGTGACAGAAACCCTAAGCATTTGTGACCAATGCTAGCCATCGACCAAATCACCATAAGTGCAATACTAGTGACTATACATCAACCAAAAATTCTCCACTGTGGTAAAAAAATCCATCGATCGAACAAGCCATGGTAGCTATGTATACCCATGCATCCAATCGAAATTGGCAGAGGCCCTTCCATTAAAAACAATTGAGTTCTTTGACATCAGGCGGGTGACTGTGAACTTTAGAAGTGCAAGAATCAAAATCGAGTATAAAAACAATCAAAGAATCAAAATCGAGTATAAAATTTAACCAGAGAGATATTGAAGATCTCCCTAGTATGGTCGCCAAATAAATGTTGAGGAAAATATATGAATTGATCTTACTCAAGCATTTTCATAATTTACTTGGATAAAGTAAAGTAGATGGGAATATCACCCTATATTTATAGCAAACAAAATATATATCCTAACTCACAAGTATTAATTACAAGTTCTTAGGCTAGCCTTTTATCAACAAAAATCTTGTTGGAAATTCACTTTTTATATATTTTTTTGAACATATCAATTGTTGAAATAAATGTGAGAACAGAAGTGAAGAAACCAAGATTTTATTAAAGACAATTGAGACATAAAGAAATCCTTTATTTCATTCCAATTCACCAAAGAGTCATTTTATTTACAAAATCTCATACACAAATATTGGACCAAAGTCAAACTTAGACATCCCCGATGGAACATACAAAAGGAAATCTGAAAGAAAACCAAAACTGAACTCTAAAAGCTAGATCAACTTGCCACATATTGTTTCCCACTCAACTCTGCATAATAGCCTTTCTCAGTCATGAAAACTAATTCACAAATAGACAAGTCTACACAAATTATCAAAGATAGATCAACACCTCTGAAGAACAAGTGTCTGAATGATTTGATTCAGCCCTTGATATTGTTGTCTACAATAATACCATGCCATCATAAAAGAGAATTAGCCTATGATGAATATATGAATGAATGAAAAATGAATTATCTCAACACAAAATTAAAGAGAAAACCTTAGCATGTTTCTTCTTCTATCCTCCTCTTGTTCCTCCCCTTACTTCTTCTTTTAACAAATTAGAATTGGTTGAAGTTAGGTTAGCTTATTAGTT
Organism: Picea sitchensis; assembly: GCA_010110895.2. NCBI lineage: Eukaryota > Viridiplantae > Streptophyta > Pinopsida > Pinales > Pinaceae > Picea > Picea sitchensis. Next base: position 15,656 of record SNQJ01S0139029.1, on the reverse strand, counting down.
AAGCTAAGTAAAGACTCAACTAACTTTACTTAGCGGGGTGGGAAGTAATAATCATAATAGGGTCATAAATAAATAATAACTAGTAGGTGGGACCCCTTGTGACTCCCTTTAGTTCATAACAATCATAACAACTATAGCATAATCCATTTGTTAAGAAAACACAACACCTTGTTCCTCCCCTCAACATATTTACTTTTGGCAATTTCATCACATAAAATTTGAAAATATTTCAAACTAATATCCATATATCCAAAATAAAACATGTTGTCCAAAATCCATGAAGTCAACTATCATAAAACAATAGATAACATAAAATTCAAAAGCCATATTTTCCAGTCTATGATGAAACCCTTCCTTTCTTATTTTTGC
>SNQJ01S0139027.1:0-25269 GCA_010110895.2 Picea sitchensis | reverse complement strand
TCTTGTACTTGAACATTTAAGTGGGGTAAAAGGAGGTTTCCCCCTCGAAGAGGCTTATTATCTGAAATTATCTCTTTTTCAAGGCGTTGAGTACTTTTCCTGAGGTTTTTACATGCTATATTGATGTTTGGTTCTTAACACAACCTCAGTTAGTAGTCTGGTAGTGGTCTCTAGACTGTTGAGGTGCCTCAATATTTCATTCAACAACTTCGTGTGTTCCTTGTTGTTCTCCCGTCTGGTGTCCTCCCTCTCCGAGCTCACTTTGCCAATTAGCATCTTTGTTTTCCATGACATCTCCATATTTTTTTGGTAGAGGGTTTCCCTAGGATGTGTAGCTCCTGGATCAGTTACCCAGTCTGCTTGTTGAGCCAGATCATCCCAGGTTTTTCCCTTGCGCTTTTCATTGATTTCCTTCTCTAGCCAGGTAATGGTTTACTTTCCTTTCAGCGCAACCAAGGTATGAAAGGTTCCCTCCGCATATTTTTCCGCTTGCTCCATCCTTGAAAGTTGTCGGGGATTGTTAGGTGTTCCCTTCCCCTGGGGTTTGCGTTTTCTATTCATTATCTTCATTCGCACCATCCCTTCTGGTCTATAGCTACTCCTTTGCTGCGTTCTCAACCTGTTCCTGTCGACCCGGGGGTTCCTCCTTTCCTTATCCTTGTGACTTTTGGTAGCCTCTGCAATTGCGTTCTTATGTTTGCCTCTCTTCCTACTGTTCGGTCTCTTATTGAACTTCCCCTGCTGTGGGATCATCCTTCCAATCATGGTCTGCCCGTAGAGGTGAAAATTCCCATCCTTTTTTCCGGTCACGACCCATATGGTCATAATGACTCGACTGCTATTCTTGTATTGGCACTTGCCCCTGCTCACTTTATATCCTTCTTGTCCACTCCCCGTACCTGGCCCTTGGCATGGTGGAAAGATACTGGTCGTGTCAATCCTTATTGCCTTACGTCATTAACTATGTGATGATTTTCGTCGATGCTTTCCCATGGGCTTCCCCTGCAGATCTTACTGTTGACATGATCTTGTTGTCGTGCCCTCTCTTATTATATGATTTGATCCTGCATTGTCATTGGTAATCGGGTGTTGGGCAGTCATGTCCTGCCTGGGTCCTTCGTGCCTTTCATTGTGCCTTTCACTGCCCTCCCCGATGTGACCTTCCTTGCTTAAGCCGTTGTCCCGATATTTTGTTGCTAGTTGGCTGTAGTCCATTCTAAATTGTCCTTGCGGGATGTTGGGCCAGGTAGTATCGAGTTCCAGTCCTTCCTTGCTAACCCCCTCATTGGAAATTCTCTCCTCCAGGCCATTTGCTGACCTGCAAACCCAACGCAAATCCACAGTGTTAATCGTTTGCAAATTCTCCTGGATTTTTTGTAGGGAGTGTGACAAGTGTCGGTGTTTCTGAACCTTGACCACTCTGGTGTCGTTTTGGATTCTCTTCACCATGTTGATGACCAAGGTGGAGTCACCTTCCATGATAGTGTTATTCATCCTTTCTTGTCTTAGAATTTCGAGACCGAGCTCCAGGGCTCCAAATTCCACTGCATTATTAGTTGAGTTACCCAGGCTCCCAGCATACAACCTGATTATGTTACCCCCACTATCTCTGATCACCCCTCCCATTCTTGTCATTCTTGGGTTTCCTTTTTCCACCCCGTCAAAGTTTAACTTGAGGAACCCTATCGGAGGAGGTGTCCAATTGCACGCTCCTAATTGGAGTTGCAGTGGCCACCCTACTAGTGTGTTGTTGCGCCCGAATTTTAGGTGGAAAGTTTCTAGGATTCAAGAGTCCTGGCCCGTGAGTTGCGCTCTTTCGGTCTGGAAGTTGTGGCTCTGCACCGTTTCTCATATTTGTGAGATTATTGATTCTTTGAGTTTCCCTTCCGGGAGGCTTTCATTCCTAAATATGCATTGGTTCATTTCTTTCCATATTGCCCAGATGATCATCCCTAGCATGAGGTTCCAACAGAGGTTTACCATTTCATTTTCGCTATAACTCTCATTCCAGTTGCTGATGGTTGCGCTGATGTTATCACGCATCCTATTGGATTGGCAGAAGATGCCTATCACCTAGTCCCACATCTCTGCTATATAATTACATTCATCGAGGAGGTTATTCGTTGTTTCTTATTTAACTTGACAGAGGTGGCATCGTGATGGGCCTATGAACCCTATTTTCCTTAGGTTTTCCCAGGTTATAATTCGGTTGTGAAGTACTAGCCATTTGAACATTTTGATTTTTTGCCACTGGCGGCTACCCCAAATCTTTCCCCACTGTTGCGCCGGGTCTTCTTGGTTCTAGTCTGTAATGTAATTCCGAACTTCTTTTAAGTTGAATTCCTCTCCATTTTTCCTTCCCCATCTTAGTTGGTCCTCTTCTTCTGAGACTACAATTTTCCTTTTCCTGAATTCCTCCTCCACCTCTTTCGTTATTGTTGCGATCTGATTTCTGTTTTGTGGATTGAGTTTGTCCCAGGTCCTCCATCTGTCATGGTCATTTTATTGTTTCCAGTAGTGATGGATTATGGTTTTTCCTTGCGCTATCATCTTCTGTTGGAGTTCCTCCCTGTCCGGATTTTCCATTCTGGGTTCCTGTTGCCATGTGTCTTCCTAGAATATGGTTGTTTTACCATTCCTCACTTCCCAGAAACTGTGTTTTTGGATCCAGGTTTTGTTTCTCTAGGCTAGATTCCAGATGGATGATCCTTCTCTTGCACCTGTAAAACGAATTCGATCTTGGTCGTTGATGTCCGGGGCATACTTTGCCTTCCAGAGGGTTTTCCATAGTGTTGAATTTTCTTTGACCCATCTCCACCAGAGTTTCACCCCATAGGATTTGTTGGTTACTTGTGGGTGTTGTAATCCCAGGCCTCCTTTGTATTTTGGTTTACAAACCTTCTCCCAGGCCACGAGGGCCCATTTTTTCTTTCTTTCCTCTCCACGCCATAGGAAGTCCATTTGTATGGCTCTTATTTTTTGGAGTATTCCTTTGGGAGTGGGAAACACTGACATCATATAGGTCAGAATTGCTTGCAGGACTGCCTTGGTCAGGACAAGTCTCCCCGTAAGGTTGAGGGATATTTAAGTCCATTTTTTCACCCTCTCTTATATCTTGTTGATCACTCCTTCCCATGTTTCCATTTTGCATGCTCTGTCCATCAGGGGAATTCCCAAATATTTTGTTGGGAGAGTTTTCCACTCAAACCCCAAAATATTTGCCAAGTTCCTTTGGATTGCTGGTTTGGTATTGAAGAAATATATCATGGATTTGGAGTGATTGATCTTATCTCCCGAGGCTTCCCCAAACTCATCTAAGATTCTTTTATAGGATTTTGATTCCTTGACCGTGGGTGTGCCATGGAGTAGGGTGTCATCCATGAACTGTTGGTGCATGGAGGTAGGGCAGTTTTTGAAGGGTTTAATGCCTTTTATTTCCCCTGCTGCAGTTGCGCTTTTTATGCTTCGACTAAGTCCTTCCATCATCATAATGAGCAGGAAAGGTGATAGTGGTTCTCCTTGTCTGATGCCTCTTGAAGGCCAGAAGGGTTTGGTTGGGGATCCATTTATTCGCAGCGAGTAGCTAGTTGTTGACACTAGGCTGACAATCCAGTTGATCCAATGTTGCGCAAAGGCAAAAGCTTCCAGAGTCTTGACCATATAGTGCCAGTTTATTTTGTCATAAGACTTTGCTAGATCAAGTTGTATTATCATCCCCTCTTTCCTCTGGGTTTTCAGCGTGTGTATCAGTTCATGGGCATGGATGATGTTGTCCAAAATTTTCCGCCCTTCTACAAAACCCACCTATTCTTGGGAAATCAATGAGGGTAGGAGGGGTTTCAGTCTGTTGGCTATGACTTTGGATATTATATTGTAAACCACATTGCATAATGCTATGGGTCTGTAGCGGTCTGGGGTCCTGGCTTCATTTTCTTTGGGAATTAGAGTTATCATTGTGGCATTTAGCGCTTTCAAAATGGAGGCCAAGCATATGGAGTATTCCATTACCCCGTAGACATCATATTTGACCACTTCCCAACAATATTTGAAGAATTCCACTGTGAAACCATTTGGACCTGGGGCCTTTCCATTAGGTATCTCCTGGACCACTTGGTCAATTTCCTCCTTAGCGATGGGTTTGTTTAGGCTGATATTTTGTTCCTCGGTAACTAGCCTGGGGATGTGATGAGTTGTGATTTTTATGGCCTTCGTTGGATCTTGGTTGGGTTCTTGGGCTATCTCATGGAAATGGTTTACTAGTATATTTTCGATCTCCTTGTGGGAATCTCTCTCGATCCCATCCTGATCCTGAATTTTTAGGATTTTGTTGTGGGTTCTTCTAGCAATGGTGGTTCGGTGAAAAAACCTTGTATTCCGTTCACCTTCCTTTAGCAACATGATTCTGGACTTTTGGTGCCATAGAGTCTCTTCCTACTGGCATATTGCTTCCCATTCCTGGTTCAGTTGGATCTCTTCCTTTTTTTGGTCCTCTGTATAATCCTTGTCTATGCATATTTCCTGGAGGTTCCTCATTCTATTTTCAATAATTCTTTTTTCTTGGTTTATGTTTCCAAATATTTACTTGTTCCACTCCTTGAGTTTATGTTTGATGTACTGAAGTTTCTTGTAAAGTTTGAAAATCCATGTTCCTTGTTCAGGTTGTGGCTCCTGCCACCAATGGATGATGTTCTCCTTGAAGGTGGGATGTTCAATCCAGAATTTCTTGAATCTGAAAGGTCATTTTTCGGTGTGGTTTGGAAGTTTGCTTCTAGTTGGACTGGCCAGTGGTCTGAGGCCCCCCAGGGAAGGATGCTACAGTCTAAAGTTCAACCCTGTAGGATGATGGACTCCAACACCAGGAATCTATCTAGCCTCATCGCTATCTAATGTTGATTTATCCATTTGTTGTTCCATGTGAACTGGCCATTACTGGTTTTGATGTCCACCATCTCCACTGTGTCAATAAAAGATGAAAAGTCTTCTACATCTCTATCCAGTCTCCTGGTGCCTCATTTTTTCTCCGCAAGTGTCATGATGATGTTGAAGTCCCCGACCAGGATCCAGTGGGGGTTGTTGGAATGGGATTTTAGGTTTTCCAAGTCTAGGATCATTCTTCTCTTCTCTTCCAACATCTAGGGACCACACACATTAGTGCATAGAATCACCTCCGTGTTACCTATGATTTGCATGCTTACCAAGAGTGTGTATTTGGTGGCTTCGACTGTTAGTAGATTCATCACTTGTGGGTTCCATAGATTGAGAATACCAGCCGCCATATGCTATCCTTCGACAACCAATGTCTTATACTTTCTCCATTGTTTTTTGCTGATTGTTTCCATTCTATCTACCATACATTTTGTCTCTTGAATGAAACAGAGGTCTGACTGCTCCTTCCTTAGTTTGTCTTTAAGGATTCTTTGTTTTCTTGGGCTATTTAGGCCTCTAATATTCCATGTTATAATGCTCATTTAAACATGTGGGGGGGGGAGTTGGGAAAGAGCTTCTTGATATTACCTGATTTTATTAGCAGGGCTCCTAGTTCCTGTAGGGCTATGTTGTTTGATTTCCTACCTTTCTTCCTTCGCGTCTTCTTGGGTGAGAGATATGGTTGCCCCTCGCCTTCTTTGATTCCTAGGTGTCCTATCTCCCCGTGCGTGTGCTTGAGCCCTTTGGATTTTTCTTTCTCCCTTAGGAGGAATAGGTATTGGATGCAGTCTAGTTGCTTCGTTGGTACATTGTCTACGCCCTGCCTTTTCCATTGCTCCAGTATGTTTGGGATATCTATTCATTTCCTTTCCACAATATCTCTGAGGTCTGGATCTTCCATGCCTATCTCATTTGGTGTCATTTCCACGTCTTCATCTGCCTCCTGCATGGGTGTGTTGGCGTCTCTGGTTTCTCTGTCCATAGGAGTTGCGCTACCCCCCTTCTCCATTTGATTACTTGGATTGTTTGTGTTCTCATTTGTGGCTTGGTCCTTAGCTTCTTTAGCTTTTTCCTTTTCCTTTCCTCCTTCTTTCCTTTTGTAGGTTTTGTCTCTCCCTTTCATTCTGGTCCTATCTTCTGGATTTCTTCCCATTGGGGTTTTATTTGGTTTCTTGTTTGATCTGTTTCTATGGTTCGGTTTAATAAACCCTTCCTCATCCTGTTGTATTTTGGTGTTTTCCGTTTCTTGTTTTTTATTGAGAGGGAATTCACTGAATATGTGTCCATGTTCATGGAATCTTCTGCATCTGAATGGGATCTGCTCATAATCAATGCTTTGTATCCATTCCTCATCCCTAAATCCCAAGATTATGGCTTCTGGGAGTGCCCCCGAAACATCCATCTCTATGCAGATCCTTGCATAGGAGATATATCTCCCTTTTAGGGTTGCTTCTAATGTCTTCACATATTTTCTCAGTTTGTTCTCGATTGCTTCGAAGGTAGAGGGTAACCAGTAGTCTAGTGGAAGAGAGTAAAGCCGCAACCAAACGGGTACGTTCTTGAAGGTTTCTTTCTCTCGAGAGAAGTTTTCCTTCCATGGCCGTATGTACAATCCTGCTCAGGCGTGGAAGTATGACCCCCCATCAAAGACTTTGTCCTTGTTCTCCAAGTTCATGAATACTGTTGTGAAGAATCCTTCTAAACCCAGATGGAGTTCCACTTCCCCGTTTGGTTTCCAATGATATTTTATCCAGTTGCACAACGTTCTTTCTATGGGCCACATACCCATGAACTTGCAGATTAGTGCATGTGTCTTCATCTGGTCCCGATAGAGTTGTGTTTGTGGGTATTCCAGTATTACCTTGGGTATCAATGTTGTTTTTGGTTTACACGGGTTGCGCCCTTCTACCCCATTGGGGTTCTCTGGTTCTTGCGTTGCATTTTGGGTTTCTCTGGCTTCTTCCCCCATGCAGTCCCTTTTTTCTGAGTTGCTTTCCCGATTCTTTTCCAATCCGGAACCTGAGGTGCTCGTCACTGGTTCCTTGAAACCTCCACCTCGTGGTCCTTTCCCTCTATCCACCACTACCTACTTGTATGAGGGGGTTCCATTACCACCCCCTTTGGTAACCATGCTATGCTCTGCTGTGTTCACGATTGTCAAACCTTGTTTTTTATGAGAGTGGGTTTTAAGGTTGCATTGTCAATGCCCAACATTTCACAAGATTACTTTCCTTGTTTGATAATTTAAGTGAAATTTAGGAATTCAACAACCCATATATTGTTGCAATTATTTAGCTCACCACCTACCAGGAGTAATCTCCATTTCTCGATGAAGATGAATTATTAGGATTATTAATGTTAAATATTGTCTTGCTTCTTCATTTTTGTGTTTCCTCAAGTGAAATGACCACTCCTTCCTCTAGTGGATTCTCTTTCCTTTTCACATTGTGTTTAAGAGGTGTGCACATATCCAAAGCCATTAAAACAAGCAAACATGAGAAATAACCATTGTTCAAGTGCTATGTAGTGCCTAGAATCCATGAAAGAAGTGCACTCCCTCCTGAAATTGGTTTTGTAGAGTTATTTGTTATTGGAACAACATCTAAAGAGTTTAATGGCATCTTGTAGTTCATTATGTGAAAATGGGAAGAGGAAAACCTTTGGGAAATACATTTTCAACCATGGGGTCAAAACACAAAGTTTTTTGATGCTTGAATTTGTTCTTTGATAATTAAAATCAATTGCCATTGCTTTGATTGTGGTAGGGTTGATTGATAACGGAGAAATCAAACTGCATATGCATGTAATGTGTGTTGAATCCATTGACAGTGTCAAGGAATGAGAAATGAGATATGGTATCCATTGTTGAAGAAAGAGAGATGCTAATCTTGGATTGGGGTTTTAACTTTTCCTTTGCGATAAAAAATAGATTGGAAGTGTAGGAATTTTCTATGTTATTCGTTAGCATTCTCATAGATATTTTTTTATTTCCAATTCTTAGACTTGTTGGTAGCTTCACCCTTTTTTAATTGTATCCTCGATTTTTAATGTTTTTAGGCTTGATTCTCATACATGGTTTCTTTCACCAAAGCAAATCCTCTTTACATTGACATGTTGTGGATATCATGTTAAAGGGATGTGTTGATGGGTCCTAAATCCCTTGAATCAAAAGTAGGAACCAAACCCACCACCGAGGCACAATTAGACTCTGCAACGTTTTAAATGGAATGGTTATCCAGATCTTGCGATCCAACCAATTTATCGATGATTTTTTTGTGTTTTCTTGTGAAGGATCTTCCTTCAGTTAGGACTGTTTTCTTCTTTATTTTCTCTTGGGTGGGGCTGATGTGAGAGATGCAATCCAGTATAGACCAACTTGATAAACAACAGGATTAAGTTTTAACTACTGGGGAAGAGGTTAAGCTTGGGATAACCCGTTGCTCAACATGCAGACAATTACTCTATACCACAGGCCTGGTACTAATACATTAACCATGTGAGCATCCAATTACTGTGTGAGAAACTAACTATCAGAAAGAAAGCACATATGTAATAAGATAATGGCAAGCAAAATAATTCATCTACCATAACCATGCATCACATAATAACACAACGATTTATATTCATCATTAAAGCAAAGAACATCAAAACATTGCACCAGATAAATTGACAACATAATTAATTGCTCTTACTCATTACTGCATCATTCATGAAACAAGATAGGAAGTAATTCTTCTCCAAGTCCAATCACATGCAACTGATGAAAATAGCTTGTCTTTGGTCCAGAAGGACTTCTCAATTCATAGCAGTCTCAAAATAATTCTTAACAAAAAAAAAAAGAGTTCTTACAACAACCATCGACCCTTGATAATTGGCCCGTGTATTTATTTATAATATAAATTTTTAACTGAAACTAATGGCTAAGTGTAGTTTAAACAAAACAAAAATTCGCCACGTGGCGTTATCTTTTAACAACTTCTTTAACAGTCGTCCTGAGATACTTCTTGGAAAGGGTGACTTCTCTCATATTTAGTCCAGCTGACAAACAAATCTTCACAAGTTTGGGCCCATGGAAATATGTGTTGTTCCATCGAGGCCGCATATATTCCCCTGATTTCCACTGCATGTGCTCAGTACTTTAATAAACCGGAGTTCAACTGCTGTAGCATGGTTCAGGCTCTAATTAGATGTTCTATGAATTGTTGCACTTGCCCTGGCCTCGTGTCGGCTATATTTGCGAACTCTTTGGTCCATAGAGCATCTTGTTCGGAATGTAGCTCGACCACGTCGCTCAGGGGGTGCCGAACTCGGGGAGCCCGAAATCTTTCATTGTTTTGTTAATTTTATCCCAATGCTTCCTGCACCTGGTCCATTGTTCTTGGATCTCTTGATATGGATTCTGAGACATCTTAACCTAGTACTCGGCAGATCGCTTCATGCGATTAAGACTACTTTTTCCTACCATCAGAATGTCGTGTTTTTCCTTATCTCGACCTTCCTAGATTGCCTCGATGTACTCGAGTCTTTCTACATCTTGCTACGCCATTTCATACCATCGCTCCATCTCCTTGCATGTTGCGAGGGCCATGAGAGTGTCCTCTTGGAACTCAGCTATGTTCTTGGTTAACATGTGTCTTTCCTTCTTGAACTTGTTGTAAACTCCTGCGAACTCACCTCTCAGATACACAACGGTCCGCGTGGCGCCTTTATAGTATTCGACAATATGGTGCAAGTGACTGAGCTCTTTTAGGGTGGTGGATAGTTCCTTTTCATCCCTCCTAGCCCTATCCAAGGTGGCATCTGAGAGGGCCCTTCCTATGTCGACCAATTCAGAATTCCAAGCCTCTGCTGTGTTGGTCAAGTTCTCCTTTGTGGTAACTAAGATGGAGTGATCCAATGAGATCCTTCTTTTCTTCGCAATCCTTTGAACAATGGCCTTTATATTTTGATCGTAGGAGATTGCATAGATATTTGCTACATCTTCTACTGGCTCTGGTATCTGTTGATCACCCCACATTATTTTGTTTCCCAAACTACCAGTGGTGTATATTTGTTCGAGATTGGACTCTCAAACTTCCTCATTGTACCTTGTGGGTCCAACTCCTACTTGTCTCTCGTCAGGGATTTGAGTGTTGGGTAGAATGGAGGTGTCGGGTATAGTCTTGTTACCTACTTTCTCATCGGATGCAGAACTACTGATTTCCTTTTGCGGGGAGCCTTTCCTTGTCTCCTCCGGTTCAGGCTCATCATTCAGATCCACTTCGGTTTTCGATTCATTGGGTTATTTTGTGTTGAGGTCACTTTCGGCTTCTATTGCTTTTTGCGAGACCTCCTTATCTTGAACTTTGGGCTTAGTGGAGTAAACTTTCTCGGGACCTTTTTCCTCTTGGACACACACCGGGGAGTCGTGAGATGGTTCTGGGATTTTGTCGTCGCGATATATATGTATAAGTTTGCTAAGGGGATTAGGCGCTCATGTTTATATTGACACCTGGCTTGCCTCTGTTTTATTTGTCTTGTCCACAGGGTAATTGACCGACGATGTTGTGGATCCAGTGTTTCCTAACCCATCGGTGTTCCCGAGGTTTGTGGACTCGGGGCCGCTTGACTCCGTCGGGCTTCGTTCTTGGGTACCGGTTGGAAGCGTGGGTGTTATGATAAGGTACATATCATCCTGCATCCATTTCATTAACAACTGGTTTTGTTGGTACAAAACTTCACCCATCCCCTGTGTAGCTTGAACTTCAGGGAAATCCCTGATTTGTACCAAGGATTCCTGATAAACTGTCGCCACCTCGATTCCCTCTTGGGTATCTCCTATTTCTTCATCCGATTCAGATGCTACAGTTCCTTCTCGAGTCCTAAGAATTTCTTGAGTTGTTTGCTCCAAAGATGTCGCTTGCTTTTCCCAACTCATAGATTTGAACTTGGTCGTTCGAGGATCAACCATCCTTGACGCCACTTCATCCCAATCTTGAGCGTTTCGATGAAAAATTTAATCTCCAAACCAATCATGGGCATAAGGCCAACATGATGATACCTGCGATGCATGTTGTAGGACCAGTCCCTTGGGATTGTGTTTGCGAAATCGACCGGTGTGGAACCAGAATTCTAGTTGACTCAACCCTTCTTCCTTAGCATGCGTGGTATCCTTGACCATGTAGAAGCCAATATGAAACCCATATGGAATGAAGGCCCGCTTCTTGTCTTTTACTAAAGTGGCATTGTATCCTTGCATTGTATCCTTGCAGGATGGTCAGGAACATATATGGGTAACAAATGGGGTTTCACACTTGTCTAGATACCAGTGAACCACTTTGGATATAACCTTTTTTGCTTCTTTTGACAGCCTAGGGCACTCTTTCCTGAATAGAAAAAAATAGATACGTGCAATAAACTGGTCACAGATAAGAGCATAGGATTTTTTGTACCTGTTATCCCATAAGATGTTGAAGTATACATGGACTGAGAGCTCCGAGGAGTGCCAGTTCAAGTTCATTCCAGAGAAAACATTCCTGGCGTAGATGATGTCTAATAGATACAAGGCCATGTAGAAGGAGGGGGTTTCCCTTTCGTTTGGCGTCTGGGCTTGTCTTATGAAGGTGCTCAACTGTTTGGAGATGATGGCACCCCAATTGAAACTCATGCCTGAAATGGCCACTGTATAATCTAGGGGCATCCAAGCCTCTGAAAATTGGGAGAAATATTTCATTCTATCTGGAAAGGTTTTCTTCTGACTCCCAGTATTGTTTTAGGGATTGGCCATTTACTGGGAGGGCATTAGGTTTCCCCCTCAGACTCTACAACCAATAAGTGTTTGCCCCGATTTTCTCATCTATCTGGAAAGGTCCAAGCCATAGACTCTGAAACTTAGAATGTTTCCCTTTAGGTTCATTTTCTCTGTCCCACTTCAGGAATAAGTCTCGTACTTCAAAATTCTTTTCTTTAGCCTTATGCTTATCGAACCACCTTTTCACTATCTGTTGGTGAGCTAATAATTTTGACTTAGCCTTTACTCTCTCTTCTTCCAGCATGAGCAGAGTGTTACTCCGTTGTTGCATGGTCGATGAGGGTTCTTCGTTGGAATCTTGGGCCAACTGAAGAGATAGAAGATATAGTCCATTTTGGAGGATGGCTTCTTGCCCATAGACCAAAAAGTATGGGGAGTTTCCTATAGCTTCCTTGTGTGTGAACCTATCGGCCCATAGAGCATTATAGAGCAGATTATGCCAATTTTTTTGATTATCCGTAGTCGTCTTCTTTAATATCCTTACTAGGTTTTTATTAGTCAATTTAGCCACACCATTTCCTTGGGGATAGTAATTTGCAGAGTACCTGATTACGATTCCTTTGTCCATAGAAAACTCCATCAATAGGGTGGAAGAAAAGTAAGCTGCGTTATCAAAGACCAGAATAGAAGGGACACCAAACCTCGTGATCAACTGTTGTTCTATGAATTGAATCACTACCTTCTCATTTACATGAGTCAGAGGAATGGCCTCTGCCCATTTCATGAAATGGTCGGTGATAGTAAGAATGTACTTGTGTAGTTTTGAGGAGATAGGTGTGATTTATTCTATGATATCCAACCCCCACTGCTCGAAAGGCCGGGAGACGGTAACAGGTTGGAGTGGGGCTGTCGATCTTTTCTCCTTTCTAGGGATTATTTGACAAGTATTACAGTTTCTAGTGTAAGTATGAGCATCCTTGAACAAGGTGGGCCAATAATAACCGGCTCTTAGAATCTTATGAGCGATAGTGTTTCCTGCAAAATGTCCCCCGATGGGGCTATCATGGATTTCTTTCAGTACCTTGTCTGCATCTTCTCGTTAGAGACATATTAATAGTACTCCATCATAATTCATCCGGAAGAGCATCGAATTTATAAGATGATATTGTGCAGATTTTAATCTCAGGGCTCTCCTTTCTCTAGGGTTGAGGTTTTCGGGACAAGTTCTGTGATGTAGAAGATAAGTTAAATATTTATACCAGGAGTCTTGTCCTGGGGAGATGTATGCTACTTCACCACACTATAGTGCCATTTTTTTCTCCCATCTAATATCTTCATTTACTTGATCCTGGGCTTCGATTGCAAGCTTGCACAAACCTTGTGCTTTTACTAGTTTTACAGGTTTTATATCTAGATCAAATTCCTGGACTACCACCATCCAGTTCCCCCTTCTTTCCCCCATTTCCTACTGGGTGAACAAGGATCATACTATAGGGTGTGACACAATTACTTTAGTGTGATTCTTGAGGATGTAAGACCTAAAATGTTTCACTGCCTTATAAACCGCGTAGGCCTGTTTGTCTACAACAAGATAATTGAGCTAAGCTCCTTGAAGATTAGTACTCATAAATGACACTGGGGATTCGTTGTTGTCATCATCCTTCTGAGTCAAGACTGCAGTTAGTGATTGATCAGAGGAAAAAGTATAAAGGAAAAATTCTCTATTGAAATCGGGACTTCGCAACACCGGGGCTCGGGAAATGGTAGCCTTGATATTGTTGAGGGCGTATTTTCGCTCATCATCCCACTTAAATTCAGAATCTCTGCGAATCATCTTTTGTAAGGGTTTGATGATTTCTGCGAAGTTGGGAGTGAACTTCCTCACAAAATTGATTTTCTCGAAAAAGGACTGCATAACTTTCTTGTTATGGGGTAAGGGAAGTTGAGCTATGGATTTGATCCTTTTCGGGTCTATGTGAATCCCTTCTTGGGATATAATCTGACCTAACAACTTACCTTCCTTGACATCGAAGATAGTTTTCTTAGGGTTTAAGGATATACCATATTTCCTACACCTCTCGAAAATCCGAGTTAAGTGTTGGATGTGATCTTCTCTGTTCTTTGAATACACTGTTACATCATCTCGATACACTACCACACATTTATTGATTAGTCCCCGGAAAGCTACGTCCATGGATCTTTGGAAGGTTTCTCCTGCTTTAATTAACCCGAAAGACATGATCTTATAAGCGAAGGTTCCCCATTTGGTTCGGAAAGTGGTTTTTAAACAATCTTCCTATGAAACAAGAACTTGGTTATAACCTGAGAAACTGTCTAGTAGAGAGAAGATCTTCGAGCCAGACACGATCTGTAGGAGTTGTTCCATCGACGAGACTAGGTAATTCTCCTTTTCTGAAGCCCTGTTAAGGTTCCTAAAATCTACGCATAGGCGGATCTCCCATGATTTTTTCCTCATCGGAACAAGGTTCGCTACCCAAGCGGAATGCCTAACCTAAAAAATGATCTTGGCATCTAAAAGCTTCTTTAATTCCTGATACATAAGAGGTTCCATGGATGGGTGATACTTTTAGAGCTTCTATTAGAAAGGTTTTACTTCCGGTTTTAAAGGGATGGTGTGTTGAATGATGCGGGTATCATACGTTTTCAAATCCCTATAGGACCACGCGAAGACATCCTGGTATTGTCTGAATAATTTGAGGTAAGATTTACTCTCTTACTTAGATATAGTCTTGCCCAGATTCACATTCTTTGGACTCTCTGGGGTTCCAAGATTTATAGTTTCATGTAGGGGACAAGAGCTACCAGTCTTTTCGTTTTTGGGTCCCTTAATTTTCTCTTTTAGATCAAACAGATTTTCTAGATTAGCTATCCCTTTCAGGATCATGTGACCCTTTGATTTATCCATAGGTCGTCCCGTCCGAGGATCATTTTCTATGGACAACTCTTGGAATTCTTCATCGTCAATAGCGAGATATTTGAAATTGTCTTGGTTAGTCAAGGATTTTATGATTTGTTCATCTCCTTTGAAGACTTTCCAATTGGAAATGTTATTAGGTACCGATGGTTTGTAGAGAAGTTCCATAGTGAATTGGGAGGCTTCATAATCTTCTAAAGGTGACAGCCTGGAAGCATCTATGGCCAAGGAGTCAGCAAGCATATTCTTTGTTCTGGGGATCGTAGTGATATTAAAAGCATCAAAGTGCTCTATTAACCTATATGCCTCATGTTGATAGTTCTTCAGATGAGGAGAATTGCAATGTATAGTATTTCTTACTTGTCTAACAATAATTTTAGAGTCCCCCAAAACTTTCAATTCTTTGATATCCAAATCTATGGCTTTCCTTAATCCTTGTACCAGAGCTTCATATTTGGAAGTGTTGTTGGTACATTCAAATTCTAGCCTATAGGACAAGAAATGACGTTTACCAATAGGATCGATGAGGATACATCCTGCTCCAGACCCTTCTTGAGATTTAGATCCATCAAAATAGAGTGTCCAAATTTGTGAACGAGAACCACTATTTTCATTTCTCTTATTAGTTTCTTGCTCCCTGGCCTCTTGTTTTGCAATCTCTAGCACCGAGTTTTGGCAAAAAAGGGTGTCTCCTGTCAGTATTGGCGATTCCTCTTGGAAAATCAATTCAGATTTTTGGTTAAGAGGAACATCGGATAGGAAGAGGGGGGAATTTCCAAAGTAGGATTTGCAGGAATAATTGTCCAATATGGGGAAATCTGTGGATGAGGGCTCATTAGGGGTTTCTAAATCAGTGACCGTATGTTTTAGATATCTCTCCCTGTTGATTCTAATCGTGTTATTGTATCCCTTCAGTGGTAGCCAAAGGTGTGCTCAGTCTATACTGAAGTATCTGTTTATCTTTTCAGAACAATCTCGACTCAATAATAGCCCATATGCCTCTGGGATATCTACTACAATAATGTCGATCACTTGCACAAATGTGGGGTGCGTCAATATTATGATCATCACATATTTGAGTTCTCCTATGACCTTGACCTGGGTCATGTCCAGTTGTATGACATGTTTATCAGTCTTGAGAGGAACAACATTCAATTTCTTTCAGATGGCCAAGGGCATCACATTGGAAGACGCCCCAGAATCTACCAAGCAATTGTGAAGGTTCCTATTGAAGACTTCAAAAGTTAAGAGGAACGGTGGGACAAAAGGTTTTCCCTTCCTATCTCCCCAACATGTGTTCACAGTTGGTTTTCTCATCGAATCGGTGGAAGATAGATGTCTTTCTGGGCCACTCACTGCCACCGTTTTTTGTTCTGAGCTCAGAGCCTATAGCAGAAAGTCTTTCTGCTGAGGAATCCTACATATGTCCATAATGGATATATTATCCCTTAATTTCTTCAAATCTTTGACCATGTTGTAATCTAGTTTGGGAAATTCTCGGGTATGAATGCTTATAGGTTTCTTACCGAGAGAGAAAGGTGTTTTCAGGCAATCAAGAGTTGCCTTACTCTTCGAGGCCTGGGCGATGTCGGTATCTTTCAACCCAGGTGGACCCTTACTGCATGTCTGTATCGATAAAACTTTAGCGTGTCATTCCTGAGACTCAAATAGGTCGTCGGAAGGCATGATCATGTCGAAATCCCATATCAGCATGGTCATATCTCGTGGTGGGTCAAATTCTTCCTAGTCAACAATATTCATGACCAAATTGTTTGGTTGTTCGGTCAGGGATACTTCATCTAGAAACCAATTGGCCATCAAATTCATGGCGTGTAACCATTGAGGGAAGTCCCTTTCAGAGAGGTTTTCCTGATGGTAAGTACAAAAAGAATAAGATCCAACGTTCCCTAGATCAATATTTAAGTTAGGTGGGGGAGGTTCAATTGCTTTGAAAGATGGATTTATTTTAAAGAAAGGCTTATAGGGACTTTGGCCTTGGTTTCCCTCTCCTACACTTCTCTTCATGCCTATGATTTTGTTTGATAAATTTTTAACCATGCGTTGTAAATATTTTATATCTCCATTACGCTTGTCGAGAGTTTGTTCAACCGGTTTTCCCGACAGTCTAGTCAAAATGAGTCTTCTCCTGGGAGGGGGCTGGGTTTATTTCTTTACTAGAGAGGCCTGGCCTTCTTTACATCCTATCATCTGGAATTATATCATTTTGGCATCCTCAAAATTTTCCGCCAGGGTTTTCTTAGTGACTCTTTTTACAAAAATAGAAATAGAAGCTAGGAGCACATTGGCATAAACCTCAATTTGCAACTCTTGAGTTGGTTTTGCCGCGGGATGGAATTTGTTTAAGATGGTTATGAATCTTTGATTGAAATATTTGACCCTCTCTTTGGGACTCATGTTGGCTGTGAACAAATCAGCCATCAAGGCTCCCCTAGTAGTTTCCTCTGCAAATTTATCTAGAAAATCTTTCTAGAACTTAGTCCAACTGGTTATCGATCCTACTAGAAAATTGAAATACCACGTGGAAGATGAATTTTCAAACGTGTAGGGGAAGATTCTACAGACTACGTCTTCATGTTGAACATTCATAAGTCTGATCATGAGTATGAACTTCTTGATATGATATTCATGTAATCTTGAAGTTTCAGGGTCGTACTTAGGAAGTAGTTTCTCCAGATGTCGGGGAAGATTATGTACTCATCGAGGGACGACCACACCATCTCCGGCCAACTAGGGCTAGTTGTTCTGAAGTGGGATTTCTCTTTCTTCCTCATGGTTATTATTACCCTCCATATCTTCGGAATATGAGTCAAACTCTTCTTCTTCCAAAAAGTCATTTGGCTCGGAGACGTCAGCGACTAGCGTTTCGGGTATCAGATCGAGAGGTTCTTGGATTTTGGTAATTGTGAAATCTATTAGGTCTTATACAGAGTGTACGAAAACCACTAGTATGCTTTGTTTTTTTCTTCGAGGGAGGATGGGAGCTAAGGACAACACACCGATTTGTCGGGTGTAGTCTCTAGTGATTCTCCTGAATTGATTCACTTCGTAGTGAGGAAGGGTGTAAGGTATTTCAGAGTGAAAAGGTTCTTCCTTGGGCTGGGGTGAGTTATCCATTTTGAGAATACTCAACGTGTGTGGGCTATCTTATGAAGGAATATCCATGCATGTGGGATGTTACGAATTTGTAGGCTATTTGAAATGATAGATAAAATATATATTCATCCATTCATTCTCAATCCCTCCTTCTAGCGCCAATTATGTTGATGGGTCCTAAATCCCTCGACTCAACAGTAGGAACCAAACTTGCCACTGAGGCCCAATTAGACTCTGTAGCGTTTAAAATGGAATGGTTCTTCATATCTTGCGATCTGGCCAATTTATCGATGGGTTTTTTGTGTTTTCTTGTGAAGGCTCTTCCTTCAGTTAGGACTGTTTTCTTCTGTATTTTATCTTGGGTGGGGTTGATGTGACAGATGAAAGCCAATATATACCAACTTGGAAAACAACATGATTAAGTTTTAACTACTGGGGAAGAGTTTAATCTTGGGATAACTTGCTGCTCAACATGCAGACAATTACTCTATACCATAGGCCTAGTACTAATACATTAACCATGTGAGCATTCAATTACTGTCTGAGAAACTAACTATCAGAAATAAAGCAAATATGTAATAAGACAATGGCAAGAAAAATAATTCATCTACCATAACCATGCATCACATAATCACACAATGATTTATCTTCATCATTAAAGCAAAGAACATCAAAACATTGCACCAGATAACTTGACAACAAAATTAATTGCTCTTACTCATTACTGCATCATTCATGAAATAGGATAAGAAGTAGTTCTTCTCAAGTCCAATCACATGCAACTATTGAAAATAACTTGTCTTTGGTCCAGAAGGACTTCTCAATTCATAACAGTCTCAAAATAATTCTTATCAACCAAAAAAAAAGAGTTCTTACAACAACCATCGACCCTTGCTAATTGGCGGGTGTCTTTATTTATAATATAAAGTTTTAACTGAAACTAACGGCTAAGTGCAGTTTAAACAAAACAAAAATCGCCCCGTGGCGTTATCTTTTAACAACTTCTTTAATAGTCATCTTGAGATACTTCTTGGAAAGGGTGAATTCTCTCGTATTCAGTCCAGCTGACAAACCAATCTTCACAAGTTTGGACCCATGGATGTTATTCCATCGTGGCCACATATATTCCCCTGATGTCCACTGCATGCGCTCGGTACTTTAATAAACTGGAGTTCAACTGTTGTAGCATGGTTCAGGCTCTGATTGGATGTTTTGCGAATTGTTGCACTTGCCCTGGCCTCACGTCGGCTATATTTGTGAACTCTTCGTTCCATAGCACATCTTGTTCGACATGTAGCTCTACCATGTCACTCAGGTCGATGAAATTATCAGGGGTGCCGAACTCGGGGAGCCCGACATCTTTCATTATTTTGTTAATTTTATCCCAGTGCTTCCTGCACCTAGTCCATTGTTCTTGGATCTCTCAATATGGGTCCCAAGACATCTTATCCCAATACTTGGGGGATCTCTTCATGTGATTAAGACTACTTTTGCCTACCATCTGATTGTCATGTTTTTCCTTATCTCGGCCTTGCTGGACTGACTCGATGTACTCGAGTCTTTATACCTCTTTCTGTGCCCTTTCATACCATCCCTCCATCTCCTTGCATGTCGCGAGGGCCATAAGAGTGTCCTCTTGGAACTCAGCTATGTTATCGGTTAACAAGTGTCTTTCCTTCTTGAACTCATTGTAAACTCCTACGAACTCACCTCTCAGATACACAACGGTCTGCGTGGCACCTTTATAGTATTCGACAAGATGGTGCAAGTGCTCGAGCTCTTTTAGGGTGGAAACTAGTTCCTTTTCATCCCTCCTGGCTCTATCTAAGGTGGAATCTGAGAGAGCCCTTCCTATGCCGACCATTTCAGATGTCGGGGCATCTACTGTGTTGATCAAGTTATCCTTTGTGGTAACTAAGATGAAGTGATCCAACGAGATCCTTATTTTCTTTGCAGTCCTTTGAACAATGGCCTTTCTCTTTTGATTGTAGGAGACCGCATAGATATCTGCTACCTCATCTACTGGATCTGGTATCTGTTGATGGCCCCACGTTAGTTTGTTTCCCAAACTACTGGTGGTGTATATTTGTTCGAGATTAGACTCTCAAACTTCCTCGCTGTACCTTGCGGGCCTGACCCCTACTTATCACTCATCGGGGATTCGAGTGTTGGGCAGAATGGAGGTGTCGTGTATAGACTTGTTACTTACTTTCTCATCGGCTGCAGAACTACTGATTTCCTTTTGTGGGGATCCTTTCCTTGTCTCCTCCGGTTCGGGCTCATCATTCAGATCCGCTTCGGTTTTTTATTCATTGGGTTCTTTTGTGTCAAGGCCTCTTTCGACTTTTGTTTCCTTTTTCAAGACCTCCTTGTCTTGAACTTTGGCTCAGGGGAGGAAACTTTCTCGGGACCTTTTTCCTCTTAGACACGCACCGGGGAGTCGTGAGATGGTTCCGGGATTTCGTCGTTTCTATATATATGTATAAGTTTACTAAGGGGATTAGGCACTCGTGTTTCTATTGACACCCGACCTGCCTCTGTTTGATTTGTCCTGTCCATAGGGGAATTGACCAGAGATGTTGTGGATCTAGTGTTTCTTAATCCATCAGTGTTCCCGAGGTTTGTGGACTCAGGGCCACTTGACTGCATCGGGATTCGTTCTTGGGTACCAGTTGGAAGCACAGGTGTTATGATAAGGTACAAATCATCCTACATCCATTTCATTAGAAGTTGGCTTTGTTGGTACAAAATTTCACCCATCCTCTATGTAGCTTGAACTTCAGGGAAATCCCTGCTTTGTACCGGGGATTCCTTATAAACTGTCACCACCTTGATGCCCTCTTGGGGATCGCCTATTTATTCACCCGATTCAGATGCTACAGTTCCTTCTCGGGTCCTGAGAATTTCTTGAGTTTTTTTCTCCAAAGACGTCACTTGCTCTTCCCAACTCATAACTTTGAACCTGGTCATTCGAGGATCAACCCTCCTTAACGCCACTTCATCCCAATCTTGAGCGTTTTCGATGAAAATTTCATCTTCGAACCGATCATGGGAATAAGACCAACATGATGATACCTGCGATGCATGTTGTAG
Source organism: Picea sitchensis (assembly GCA_010110895.2). NCBI lineage: Eukaryota > Viridiplantae > Streptophyta > Pinopsida > Pinales > Pinaceae > Picea > Picea sitchensis. Next base: position 4,471 of record SNQJ01S0139027.1, on the reverse strand, counting down.
GACCAGGCCCTTGGGATCGTGTTTGAGAAATTGACTGGTGCAGAACTAGAATTCTAGTTGACTCAACCCTTCTTACTTAGCATGCACAGTATATTTGACCATGTAGAAGCCAATATGAAACCCATATGGAATGAAGGCCCGCTTCTTATCCTTTACTAAAGTGGCATTGTATCCTTGCAAGATGGCCTGGTAGCAAATTTTCCCTAACACTAGTCGGTCGGGAACATATATGGGTAAAAAATGGGGTGCCCCTGTGGCTCTAAAAACCTTGATGTAGGTTTTGTGCTCATCTAGATACCAATGACCCACTTTGGATATAACCTTTTTTTCTTCTTTTGACAACCTAGGGAACTCTTTCCTGAACAGGAAAAAATAAATACGTGCAATAAACTGGTCACAGATAAGAGCATAAGATTTTTTGTACCTGTTATCCCATAACTTGTTGAAGTATACATGGACCGGGAGCTCCAAGGAGTGCAAGTTCAAGTTCAATCCAGATAAAACGTTCATGGTGTAGATGATGTCTAATAGATACAAGGCCATGTAGAAGGAGGGGGTTTCCCTTTCTTTTAGCATCTGGGCTTGTCTTATGCAGGTGCTCAACTATTTGGAGATGATGGCACCCCAATTGAAACCCATGCCTGAAATGGCCACCGTATAAGCTAGGGGCATCTAAGCCTCTGAAAATTGGGAGCAATATTTCTCCCCATGCAACCTATAGAGAAGAGACATCAAGTATATGTATGGTTCCCTTAGATTGGTCGTTGGGTACCAGCCGGTAGTTTGGTTCGTGAATTTTTTTTTTCCCTCCACCACGATACCATGATTTTGCTGGTATCATGTGATGCCTACAAAATCAGAACAAAATCAATGCTCAGATTTTCGTATGACTCCCTGAGCTTGTAGTAACTTTGAACCTCTGATGGTAAGAAAACCCTGACGCATCCACCATTATCATCATTAATCAAACATCTATTTGCATCGGTGTGGTCGATGAGCCACTTTAGGAGCTCAATGCAAGGAAACACCAGAGTTTGGCTTGCCACCATGTGTAGATAATCCCTATGGATGTTTGGGAGGACAATATCATCAAGCTTCCTTGTATTAGGATCATTGTGCAGGGTATACTCAAGGGGTTCTTCTTTCTTGATCTTCTTAAACAATTCTTCCCAGTGAGGGAATGTTGTTTTGGCTCCAATGTTTTCCTCTATTTCCCCGAAGGCCAGGGGTTGGATGAAGGCCTTCTTGGTAGCTGTCTTAATGACAGGCACCGGTTTGGGGGCGAATTCTAATTGTCTTGCAACTATTGGGGAGGATCCCTCTCCTGCTTCTGGTTCTTGCGACTTTGGTGCTCTTGGGGATTTCCTGGTGGAGGGTTTCTTCAGAGGCATTTTTCTTGTAATTCTTGCTAAGCTAGTTGTCTAATACTCATTGGGATTTGGATGACTTATCCGGATCGTTAACCCTTCTCCTCTGTTCGTTCTGAACTCTTTGTCGTGCAGAATAGGATCATACACAATGACCTTGACATCATATAACAAGAGAGACTCTATCAATTGTATCAGTCAATTAATACGAGTAATAAATGCGATTCAAAAATAAACTATTGTCGGTTCCCCACAATTAAATTGTAACTGGTCGACGATAGAGGCACAAAGACAGATGCATTGTATCAACAAGTTTAAATGATTTCTTATGATTCACGCACAGATTAGAAACTAATGCGCGACCCAAAATTTTATTAACACCTTAAATGCATTGTACGTAATGAATCTGAGGGTTAAAATTTCTTATCGCGTCGTGTCTTTCTGGCTTGGAGGTCGGGGATCGAAACTTTAAAATGTAAAATTAATGTATATTTTATTTCGTAACTCCACGATGCTGAAATCACATCAGGTGTCGGCGATACCGCTCCTCTCTTTGCGTGACGCTTACCTTTTTGTTTTTCTGCAGAAGCTGAACGGATCGGTCTTCGGCGATACTCCTACCAAAGTTTAACCACAAAAATGGAAAGACCTTTGTCTGCCGACGTCGATGAATATCGGTGCTCGATTATTTTAAACTTCTCAAAAAAAAATCGTCACCTTTAAACTTTACAGATGCCGAAATTCTAAGCTTGTTGGGGAAAGATTTAGTTTGTCGATTCTTGAAGTAGTTATTAAGTACCTTTTAATGGTTAAGATGATTCTTTGTTGTATGTTCAATCAAACTTTAGAAAAATCAAATATGAAAAATAAGCGCAGGTATTAGTTTCATACTGAAGGCAAAACAGACAGTGCAAAGGATCAAGTGGTACCCAAAAAGTAAAAAATGGACATAGACTTTTAGGGTGTGTTGAGTGCTCAACAGGATGGTATTCTTGCTTGGAAAGACACCAATGGAGAAAGCAATTCAAAGACATTATTTAATATCATTTTCATTTTTTTTGCTTGATCTCATGTTTCATTTCATATTGTATATTTGTTAGAGACATAGAAGAATGGAGTTAAAACTTATCCTTGTGTTCCAAGCATTCATAAGTTTTCTTCATTCCCATTTCTTGTAGCTATAAAACAAGAGATGGATCAAAGGGCATGCAAGAATTTTTCCATTTCAAGCCCATTATTTTCTATGAAAATTTATCATCTCAAGTTGCAAAATAAAGCACAAGGATTTAAACATTCTCTTTGAAAACAAACAAGTTTGAAGTTTGAAGTTGCATAAATGAGCCTTTACTTGAGCAATTCCTCTATTACTTTTTTGTTTTTTGTGATGAAGGGAATGCTAAATTTATTTGAACAATCTCCATTAAAACAAGTTCTATAACCATTCATTGCCATTATTTGCATGTGGTTTCTTCATCTCATGTTTGAGGGTTGATTGCCAAATTGTTATGAAAGATGGTAGCTGAAGTATTGAAGTATGGACACTTGAGGTTTTCCCCTCATTTAAATAGCCTTCATCCCATGAAGTTGCAAGGCAAGCAGAAAATCTATAGATATACTAGAGGATAGGAATATACACTTATTCCTTTGGTGTGATAGGCTTCCATACTAGGAGTTGTGAAACAAGAAATGGGTGTCAAACAAGTGTTCAATTAAATGGAACCCTTAACCTCACCTTTTCTCCAGAGATGAATGTAAAGGTCTTATAAAATTGTAGCAATGAACGGTTTACTCACGAGTAAAAATCCAAAGTTGTCTTGATGAAATTGTTCATGAATTATTATGGTGCTAAAGTAAGTTTTTTTGAAGAATCTTCATTAAATACTTGAAACATTTCCCTAAAGAATACTATATTCAATCCAAATATTTTTATGAGTCAACTTTGAAGTTTGATGGGGTTAATGGCATGGTTATGTTTCACTTTACTGTGAATTTTTTTAATGAGTCTTTGACGAAGAGAAAGAAAGAAAATCTTTTATGTGAAGGCCTCAAAAGAGCTTTTGCTTGTTTACATTAAGTTTAAAAGAGTGTGTCTTGCAAGCTCATCGCCTCTCACCTACTCACACTTCTTAAATACCTCACACATTAGCATATTTTTACCTTCAAAACAAAGTTTTTTCCATCACTTCCATTATGTACACTTTGCATAAGTTCAAGCTATTAATTACAAAATAAATTTATTAGTTTTGCAAATCATCCATGTGAATGTTTGATGAGTTTGTTTGGAGCTATTATGAATATTTTTTACAAGAGAGAAAGGAGAGCTCGTTATACCAAAGAAGTCATGAATGGAAATCCTTCAATATTGTGGATGAAAGGATTCCCCATTACATGTTTTTTTTCCACTTGTTTGAGGGCAGGGAGTTCAGTGGAAGAGGCCCAAAGAACATATTTGGGACAAGGTAGAGGAATGCACAAATGCACTTGACGAAGAACACATCAAAGAGAAAGTTGGATGAACAAATAAGGGAAGAAATGCCATGAAACCTCCATCCAAGAAAACTAAAAAACATGAGACCTATGACGTGTAAGTCACCAATTGTATTTTCATTCATTAAACACATAAAAGAAATTGGTGCATTACTCAAACCAAAAGGCATTACTAGTCACTCACATAGACCTTGCTTCATCTCGAAGGAAACTTTTTAAGTGTATTTTTTATTGATCTATACTTGAAGATATATGGATTTCAAATCCATATTTGTGAATTACTTTGCATGCTACAATTGATCTAACACGTCATCAATTCAACGAAAAAGGTATTGATTCTAGAGAGAAATCTTGTTTAGAGCACCTTGTTAATGCACATTCTCCAAATTCCATCCTTCTTTGCGACCAATATGATTGGGGAATCACATGGTGAGGTAATTGTCTTTATGACTACATACTCCAATAATTCGTTCAATTTCTCCTTCACCTCATCTAACTCTAATATGTAATACCTTTGTCATCTCCTTCTCCTCTTTGTGATGGAGGTTACTCAAGCTCATCTTCTTCTGCATTGTTGTGCATATAATCTTTTCATCCACATATAAACTTCTTTCTAT